>PVIU01026414.1:0-22037 GCA_004026605.1 Ondatra zibethicus | reverse complement strand
GGGATGGGGGTGGGCCTTGGACTTCCAACAGGGCAGGGCACCATGCCCTCTTTCAAGGAAGAAGGGGGAGGAAGGAGGGGTGGGGGGTAGTGGGAGGGGACCGGGAGAAGGGGAAGAAAGGAAAAAAAATTTTTTTTATCTTTAATTATGTTCTTGAATGGAAAAAATAAAACAAAACAATGTATGGAAAAAAAAAAGTGTTCTTAACCCTGAAGTCCTCTTTCCAGCCCTGAAGTGTATGTTGAAGGCAGGGAGTGTGATGCTTCCAGCTCTGTTCTTTTCCCTGAGTGTTGCTTTGGATATTTAGGGTCTTTTTAAGTTCCTTATTAATTTTAGGTTAGTTTAGCTGCCTTTGCATTGCTGTGAATCGCTTTCAATTTATCTCGTAAATGTTTTATTGCTGTCATTGAAGAGATTTTTACCTACGGTTTGGATATCATTTGGACTCTATGAGTTAGTTTACATATCAGAAGGCTAGTCCCAGAGAGGACCGCGGTATGGAACTTTTTAAGAGCTAGAGCTCAATGGGAGACCCTTAAGCTACTAGGGTGTGTCAACAGAATTAACTAAGCAGTTCTTCTGGGATGCTGAGTTAATTCTTTAATTTTCTACTTTTGAGAATTTCAAGC
Organism: Ondatra zibethicus; assembly: GCA_004026605.1. Classification (NCBI taxonomy): domain Eukaryota; kingdom Metazoa; phylum Chordata; class Mammalia; order Rodentia; family Cricetidae; genus Ondatra; species Ondatra zibethicus. Next base: position 21,408 of record PVIU01026414.1, on the reverse strand, counting down.
ATATATACCATGAAAAAGATCCACTCCCCATTTCCCTCCTTTAGCCGCCCCCCCTTAATCCTCAACATGTCCTCCTGCCAATTTGTCTTTTTAAAACTAAGCTGGGGGCTGGAGAGATGGCTCAGAGGTTAAGAGCACTGAGTGCTCTTCCAGAGGTCCTGAGTTCAAGTCCCAGCAACCACATGGTGGCTCACAGCCATCTATAATGAGATCTGGTGCCCTCTTCTGGCATGCAAGCATACATGGAAGGAATGTTGTATACATGATAAATAAATAAATAAATCTTTAAAAAAAAAAGAACTAAGCTGGGCGGTGATGGCGCACACCTTTAATTCCAGCACTCGTGAGGCAGAGGCAGGCGGATCTCTGTGAGTTTGAGGCCAGCCTGGTCTACAAGAGCTAGTTCCAGGTCAGGCTCCAAAGCTACAGAGAAACCCTGTCTCAAAAAAACAAAACAAAACAACAACAACAATAATAATCTCCAAAGTCCGGTTAGTACTTATATGTGCAGTTAGTACTTATATGTGCAGTTAGTACTTAGATGTGCATGGGTTTGGAGGCATCCACTGCCCGTGTCAGCAACATACATTGATTCAGGATTCCACTCATTCAGAATTTCTTCAATCCTCACGGTACTGAAGTTGAGTTAATTCTTGCCAAGACAACATATCATAAAAACCTTTGTATGAGACCTTTACCAAGGCCAAGTTGATGATGGGGCTTTGCCTTTGCATATCCAGAACTTTGAGATAAATAAATCTCTTTTCCCTATAAAGTTACCTAGCCTGTGTTTCATTACACTAACAGAAAATGGACTAATACAATCTCCTTGGTTAAAATTTATTCTTAGGTCTTTATACATTATTGATATTTGTTTGTAGAAGTGCATGCGCCACAAAGCATATGTCGGAGTCAGAAGACTCCTTGAAGGAACTGATTCTCTCTTCCACCTCTTAGGTCCCAGGGATCAAACTCAGGTCATCTGGCTTGGTGGCAAGTGCTTCTACGCAGTGAGCCATCTTGCCTGCCCTTTCCAGGTATATTTATCAATTGTAGAAAGGTATTATTAGCTGAGCATAGTGGCACATGCTTGTAATGCCAGCACTTGGTAGGCTGAGGCAGGAGGGTAACCATGTGTTTCAAGCCATCCTGTGCTGCATAGCAAAGCCCTTCCTCAAAAAAAATAATGATTTCTCTATCTCTTCAGATTGTTTGTTATTAATATATAGAAATGCTATTGTTATATACTGATTATTTGTGTCCTGCATCTTGGCTGAATTTATTAGTTGTAAGCATTCCTTGTCTTTAAATCAGCATGTGAATGACACATCTGTACTACCTCTCCACTATCTCACAATTCACAGTAGCCGGTTATAAGGAATCAAACTAATTTTCTATCAACAGATGAATGACTAAAAGAAAATGTGTGTGTGATATGTCATATGTGATACTATTCATCCATAAACTGGATAAAATTCTCTCCTTTTCAACAACGTGGGTGAAGCTGTTGGCCATTTGTATTAAATGACATGACAGACAGAGAAATAAAAATGCTCAATCATGCATGAATTTTTTTAAAGCAAACATGATTATTTATTTGGTATACTATAAGAGTGCAGTGGCCACTACAGTAATGAAAGGATGTTCTGTCCACACGTGTCATGTTTAAAAATTGACTTCTTGCATATCAAGAGTAGAAGAGTCATGAGACCCTGGGGAGGACAAGTGGGAAATGTTGGGCAATAGGTATGCCGCTGTAGTTAGATGGGGCTGAGGAGGTATAGGTTCTGATATGCACAGCAGGGGGTCTGGTTAACAGTGATGGATTATTCATTTAAAAATAGCTAGAATATTGTGAAGCTCTTACTGTAAAGATATAATTATCTAAGGTTATAGATATGCTAATTACTCTTATTTAACCTCTCCAGATTTTATATTGTACCTCATATGTATTTAGAAATATCCGTGAATTACAGACTAGATTAGGATCTGGCCTGATGGTGTAGGTCTGTAATCACAGCTATAGAAAGGTCCAGGCAGAAGGAGCACAAGTTCAACTTCAGCCTGAACAAATTAGTGAGACCCTATCCTAAAATAAAAAGTGAAAAGAATTACAGCTTGTTTTTTTTCTTTTGAATGTGGTTTTATGTAGTCAGATATTTCTGTCCCATCAGCCAACTCCCAAATAAGCACACAGAGACATCTATTAATTATGAAATCTCAGATGATAGCTTAGGCTTGTTTCTAACTAACTCTTATAACTTAACCCAGTTCTATTAATTTACTTTCTTCCCCATGGCTTTATTACCTTTCTCTGCCCATGTTGCTTTCCTGCTTCCTCTGTGTCTGGTTGGCAAGTCTGCCTCTCTTCTTCCCAGCATCCTGTGTGCCTGAAAATCCTGCCTAGCTATTGTCTGTTCAGCTTTTCATTAAACCAACCAGAATGACATATCTTCACAGTGTACAAAAAGATTTTTCCACAACAGTTTTATTTTATTTTCTTGGTTTGGGGGGTTTTGTTGTAGTGGGGTTTTGTTTCTTTTTTGAGAAAGAACTTAAAAGTTGGGTGGGTAGAGAGGGGGAAAGAATCTGGAGGGACTTGGGGGAAGGGGAAAATATGATCAAAATCTTTAAATTTAAAAAATGTAAATAATGAAAAATATAATAAAGACAACTTAAAAAACAACTGGGATGTAGCTCAGTGGTACAACACTCAAATGATACATGTGAGGTCCTAGGTTCAGCCCCCAGCACAGCAAAAGGGAAAAGTAGTACAGGCCTGGGATGTAGTGCCACTGGAGAATACTCGTCTAGTATATACAAGACTCTAGGTTTAATTCTTAGCACTTTCCAGAATTTTTGAAATAAGAATAAATAAAATAAACCCACAATGGTACAGCATTATATACCTACTGGAAAGGATAAAGAGTTTAGAGAGTAAGAATTGCTGAAGATGTAGAGAAATCAGTTGTTGATCTGAAAGTCATGGTATGCTCCCTTTGGAAAATAGATGGGTAGTTTCTTAATAAGTGGACTATAGGGTTACTACATACCTGGAGATTCTTCTTCAGGGTGTATGCACAAGGAAGAATGGATAAATATAAATACACAAAAACGAGTACAAGAATTTTCATAGCCAGGTTACTTATGATAGCCAAAATGGAAACAATTCAAATGTCCATCTGCTGGTTACTGAGTAAATAAATGTAGAGGGTAGAATATCATTAAGACATAAAAGTAATATAATACTGATACATAGTACAACCTGGATGAAACTTGAACACAGTGTAATAAATGAAAGAAGTCAGGCATAAAAGGTGAAGTGTTAATACAAGTCTATTTATATGAAGTGTTCCTAATAGACAAATTCATAAAGATAGTGATTACAGGAGCCCTATGACAAGAAAAGGAATCTAAGGGCTGGAGAGATGGCTCAGTGGTTAAGAGCATTGCCTGCTCTTCCAAAGGTCCTGAGTTCAATTCCCGGCAACCACATGGTGGCTCACAACCATCTGTAATGAGGTCTGGTGCCATCTTCTGGTCTGGAGACATACACACAAACAAATATTGTATGCATAATAAATAAATAAATATTAAAAAAAGAAAAGGAATGTAAAATAAACGGGATCTAAATAAATTATCTGAAACAGATTCATCATGATAGTTATATAATTTTCTACTATATTGAAAAAAATCTCTCCAACAGACCAAGAGTCAGAAAGAATGTAAGCTGGAGGTAAGGGTGGGAGCATTCCTGACCTCTAGGAATGACATGACTGTCGCATTCTTGACCCCACAGCAGCTGTGATGGCTAGCATAGCACCTCTCTACAAGACTGAGCCTGGCAAAACCCCGTCATGGTCAGGCATGGTGGCGTTCACCTTTACCCTCTGTACTCAACGGGCAGATGCAGGTGTATCTCTGAGTTCCAGGCCAGCCAGAGCTATATAGAGAGACCCTATCTCAAAACAAAGAGCAGCAACAGCAACAATAAAAAGTGCTATGAGCTATGAGAACTTATATGCAGTTAAAGGTTTGGGGAGGAGATTAAAGACATTTTCTTTCAGAGGTTTAGTTACTGACAATTAATGTGCCAATGCTCTTACTAAAAAATCCTAATGAAACTCATTGGGTCACACTAAAAAAAAGACTTGAAAGTAGAAGGATGCTACCCCAAAAGAGGGGATTAGCATAAGGAGAAGGGGAACAAAAAAGGAGAGTGAGGGATGAATATAATGACAATACAGTATGTACATATATGAAAAAGTCATAATAAAACCCACTATTGTAGGTGGACTTTTCTTTCCCACCTGCCAGTTCCCAAATAACCACAAAGAGGCTTAAGATTAATTATAACTCCTCAGCCAATTGCTCAGGCTTGTCACTAGCTAACTCTTACATTTTAAATTAACCCATTTATATTAATATACATTCTGCTGTATGGCATTCTGTCTCTTTCATCTTGTACCTCCTATTTCGTCTCCATGTCTGGTTGGTGACTCCTCTCTCTGCTTTCCTTCCCAGTGTCCCTAGTCTGCTTCTCCCACCTAACCTTATCCTGTCCAGCTATTGGCCATTCAGCTTTATTAAGCCAATCACAATGACATCTACTCACCCAGTATAGTGGAAAGAAATATTCCACACATTATGTATGATATATGCTAATAAAAACATTTTAAACTGATAAATTGGATAAAGTATGGGGCCACATGCTTCTCATTTAGCACCGGAAAGTAGGAAGCAGTATGAGTTCAGTATTATCCTCAGCTACATAGTGAGTCCAAGACCAGCCTGGGCTGTATGAGACCCTGTCTCAACAAACAAATCTGTAAATTGTGTACTTGGATAAATTATACATGTAAAATATGCATTGAGCTGTAAGAAGCTACTATTGAATTTTCAGACTTTGTTACTATTGTTCTGTCCATATGTCTTATGAGTCTTAATTATTTCTTTTTGTAGTTGTTCTACCCTGTCACCCAGGTTGATCTCAAACTTGTGATCCTCCTGTCTCAGCCTCTTAAGTGCTGCTGAGATTACAGGTATGAGCCACCTTCCCCAGCTATCTCTAATATTTTCTGAGCATTCTTTTGTGTATTCTTTTCTGTAAAGGCCTATACTATGTATCTTGGGCTAATGATTTAAAAGAGAAAAGTTTAGTTTAACTTGTGATTTCAGACCCTAGTCACTTGGCCCTATTGCCTCTTGACCCATATGCAACAAAGCAGAACACCATAGCAGAGGCATGTGGTAGGACAAAATGCAGATAGGGAGATAGACAAGGACTGGGACAAGACATTCCCAGCAGAGGCAGGCCCCAGTGACCTACTTCTACTGAGGCCCCTCCCATCTCCCAATAATGTTGTCGTATTATGACTCTATGAGTGAACTAATCCATTGATTGGGTAAGGTGCTTCATGATCCAAATGCTTTACCAAAACCCCAGCTCTGAACATTGTACTGGGGACAAATCTTTCAACAAAGGAGTTTTGAGAAGCAGAGCTTCAGTCTGGAGTCTTAGACCACTTAGGCATCCTGACAACCAGCATGAGAGTTTTGGAAAGATGTTGTCATATCATATGTGCTGTGGTTTGATCATCAGGAAATGGTAGGATTCCTGTATAAAAGGGGCACAAAAAGTATGTCTGACATTCAGGTGACCTATTGATATTCCTTATGCATCCCTCACTAGCCTTGAACTCACTATGTATCCTAATTTGACCCGAGACTCAATGATGTTCTTGCATGAGTGTGAGTGGGGGTGCTGGGATTACTGTATGTACTATGTCATTGGTGGAGATTCGTGGAAGGGTGTTGCTCTGAGTGAATGAGTTGCTAATACTTATGGGATGAATATTACTATTCTAAATGAAAGTTCCAAATGTTTTAGACAGAGTGACACAGAAAAAGATAAAGGTGGATCATGAGTTAAAAACCCTTTCTCTTTGATGGAAACCTTTTCCTTTCTCTATTCCCCTGCCCTACATGCCCTAATCTTTCTGCCTTTAATTCTCACTTCCATACCCTTTACCTTTCTCCATGACCTTTCTCTTCATTTTCTTCTAGTGGACAAGTCTAATTCTTGCTCATGCAGAACTCAAGTATTTAAGCAAAGGATTTCACATAAGTTTTGAAACTCACTCTTGCATAAACGCTTAGAGAATTAATTCCACCAGAGGCATCTCTGTTTCCCACATGCTCACAGCCTCAGAAATTAAAGAGGGATGGGAACTGATACTGCCTTTCCCCCCATCCTAAGCTTCGAAGGTTCCCTGCAGAGAATGATATTTTTTGTGAGGCAAAGTATTCATCAAATCCATTGTTAGCTACATTGACACAGAAAGTTGCAGCCTAGGAGTCATCCTGTTTTGCAGATCAAATGGCATGCTAAAACCATAGTGCTATGCTGTGTATGTGGGAGTATGTGTATGTGTTGAATCCTGATCCCCAGTGCATTAGTGGAAGTTGAGGGTGTGGAATAGTAGTGCCACCCAGTGGTAGGGGACTCCCTGAGATCCTGGGTTTCATCCTAAACACTGCAGACACAAAACCAAATAAGGACGAAGCTGAGCATGGTGGTACCTGTAATCCAAGTCCTTGTAGAGACAGGAGGGTTGCCTATGAGTTCTAAGTTTCAAATCAGTCAGGGTTCTATAGTAAGACTCTGTTGCTAACAAATAAGCTAACAAACACCAAACCAAACCCGCTAAACAAAACAAAACTGGAGTCAAATGTGGTGGTAAATGCTTGTAGGCCCAGCACTTGGAAGACAGAGGCAGGAGGATGAATTCTATGTTCTTATGATTCTGAAGCAGTCACTTAACTGAATGAGCCATCTTCTCAGCCCTAGAATTTTTAAAAATATTTATTTATTAATTTTTGAGATTTATTTTTATTTTATGTGCACTGGTATCCCCCATCCTGTGTCTGTGTGAGGGTATTGTATCCCTTGGGACTAGAGTTACAGATTGTTGCAAGCTGCCCATGTGGTTGCTGGGAATTGAACCTGGATCATCTGGAAGAACAGTCAGTGCTCTTAACTGCTGAACCATCTCTCCAGTCCCCCAGAATTCTTTTTAAATAAGTCTTATAACATTGTATGACAGTGCTTTACTGTCATCCACATTGACTGTAGGTTTTTGAAGATAGTGACAGAAGCTTAGGTTCCCAAAGTACAAAGCTTATTTGAGGACTCTGGACCCACATAACATTTTCTGGTTACTATATAGAGACATATACAGATACATGGGACAGTCCTTATTCCTTTGGCCCATACTTCACATTCACAGCAAATTTGTGAATGCTGCTGTCTGTTCTCAGTCACTGACGGTAGAAGGGGACTTTTTCTTTCTACCCTCTGCTGGAGCCATTCTGTCAAGCTGCATTGGAAAGGAAGGGCGCTAGAACATCTGAAGAGAAATTCCTCATAAGGCACCCATGTAGACTTTACCTACCTGCTTTACCTGGAGCCTGGTGGCACTAACATTTACAGAAGTAGTGCTCATAGCTATCCATTCACAGCATTTGCCTAGCATGCATGATGCATTAGGTTCTATGCTCAACACTACTTAAGCCAGATGTGTTGGCACATGCCTGGAAGGTAGAGGCAGGAGGATCAGAAATTTAAGGTTGTTCTGGGAATATTGCTTATAGGTAGAGCATTTGATTTGCCAAGTGTGCAATGCCCTAAATTCAACTCCCCAGCACCATTGAGGAGGTGGGAAAGTTTCCTAGGTCATCCTTGGCTCTAAAGTGAGTTGAGTCAAGGATAAGATACAGGAGACTTTTTTATAAAACTTTTCCCACCTTCCCCCCAAAACCAAAAAGAATGCTTGAAGATAAGATTTCTTTTCTGCTTATGGTATATCTATGATTTGGATGGGTTGATGTCCTTCCCTCTGCAAAAGCTAGTGTTCAGTTATGAAGCATGAATAAATTATAGACATCTGTTGTATAATATTGTACTATATTCATTTTGCTATCTTTCCATTGAATGGATTTGCATGTTCTAGTCATAAAGTCATATGTTATGTGATTCCTTTAACCTCGTATAGTCTTTCCAAGGTTCAATCATCACAGTATGTATCAGTATTTTAAACTTTTAGAAAGGTATTTATTTATGCCAGGTGGTAGAGGTGCCCAACTTTAACCCCAGCACTCGGGAGGCAGAGGCAGGCAGATCTTTGTGAGTTTGAAGGCAGCCTAGTTTACAGAGTGAGTTCCAGAATGGCCAGGGCTGTTACACAGAGAAACCCTGTCTCAAAAATATGGGGGAAATTTTATCTATCTATTTATTTTCAAACAGGATCTCAATATGTCGCCCTGGCTGGCCTTGAACTTGCAGTAATCCTCCTGCCTTTGCCTTCCAATGTCTAGGATTATAAGCATGAGCCGCCAGGACTGTCAATATTTTATACTTTTTATGGTAGAAAATAATTCTACCATAATTTACCTTTTTAAAGTTTGGGACAGGTTTTCACTATAAAGTCCTGGTTGGCTTAAGGTTTATTATGTAGACCATGTTGGCCTTGAACATGCAGAGATCTTCTTGCCTCTGCTTCTACAGTAATGGGATTGAAGTTGTGGGCCACCAAGATCATCAAATTTATCAATTCATAAATGATAGACATTTGAGTTTGTGTTCTTTTTAATTTTTTTGTTCTGTTTTGTTTTTTGAGACAGGGTCTCTTTATGTAGTCCTGGCTGTTCTGGAACTGGCTACGTAGACCAGGCTGGCCTCAAACTCATGAGATTCTCCTGTCTCTGCCTCCTAAATGCTGGGATTAAAGGTGTGTGCCATCATGTCCATCTATCTGTTCATGATCTTTAGCTAGTAGAATAATGCCACGAACACTTATATGCATGTTTTAATACTGACATATGTATTTCATTTCTCCTGGGTAATTTTAGAGTTGGAAATGCTGAGTCAGACGTTAACTCAATGTTTAATCTTTTGAGAAACTGCCAATGATCTAGTTTAATCATACTTTCAAATAAAGGGACTTGAACACAGAAGTATTAGATCTATCAGTGGTGACTTCTGTATACTATTTTGCTGGATTTCTCACTTGTTGATACCCAACATTTCTGCCTTTAATGTCTCTGACCAGACAGAAGTAGCAGTAAGAGAGAGTACTACTATACTCCCAATATTGATGCATGGAATCCAAATGCATGAAGTGTTGGGAATCTTAAATGGTCATGTTTTACAAATCCTGAGAGTTAAGGAGACATGCAGATCTCTTTTAAGTTCAAGGCTAGCCAGGACTGCATAGTTAGACCCTGTCTCAAAAGAAAATCAAAAGTGTTCTCTTTATTTTGTATTTTAGAGCCAGAGAAACAAGGACAAGAATATCCCTACTTATTGGAACAGGTGACGTATTATTAACAGATGGGGAAAAAAGGATTCAAATTTTGTTTTGCTTATATCAACTTAGACTTGAAACCAATTATGTGGCTCATAAAAGGGAAAACTGATGAATTAGAATTCATCAAAATTAAAACTTTTAATCAGGCATGATGGCACACCCTTGAATCTTAGAACGTGGGAGGTAGAGACAGGAAGATCAGAAGTTCAAGGTCAGCCTTGGCTACATTAAGTAGGTTTGAGACTAGCCTTGCTGACGTTTAGATTCTGAAAATTCAAGCTTTTATTCAGCAAAGCCCTTCATGAAGAAAAGGAAAAGGCAACCTACAAACCAGGAAAAATATTTTTAATCAGTAGAATTTAAAAAAAATAGGGGCTAAATTGATGGCTTAGTGATTAAGAACACTAGCCACCAGAGGACCAGGGTTTGTTTCTTAGCACCCACATGGTAACTCACAACTGTCTATACTTCCAGTTTCAGGGGATCCGATGCCTTTTTCTGGTCTCCGTGGGCACCAGGCATGGTACACAGATGTACAGGCAAGCAAGACACAAACACATGAAATAAATTTCAAATTAAATAATTAATGGTAAAGTATCAGATTATTATAATTTCACTAGTAGCATTAAAAACAGATAGATGAAAACAACCTATATATGCTGCTGTAAGTGAATAGTCCAATATTCCATACTAAAGAATGCTACTTAGTAATAAAAGGAATGAATGGTAATCTCAGGAAGTAAAGGCAGGAAGGCCAGGAGTACAAGTCCAGCCCTGGCACTAGAGGTTGAGATCAGCCTGGGCTGCTTGAGATCCTGTCTTAAAACAAATAGACATACAGAGAGAAAGAAAGAAAAAACACACTCAAAATTTTCTCCTTATAATGATTTCTTTCAGTTAATTTGTCTCAGCAACAAAGAATATGACTAACAGTCTGAAATACATATGGCAAAAGATTTGTAGCAAAATATGTATAATAACTTCTATAACTCACTAGCAAAACCTGAAACTAACAAAAAACTAATTCATTCTGGAAGAAAATATATAGTCAAAATACATGAAAAAAGTTCAACTTTGTTAATCATCAGAGTAAAATTACTACGAGATATTGAAAGCATATATTTGCAATAATAGCTGAATTGGGATGGAGAGGTGACTCAGTGGTTAAGAAATCTTGTTCATAACTATAACCTGGAGTTTAGATGCCAGAAATAAGGTAGCAATGCCCATAACTCTACTTCTGAGAGAGAGCCATTGTCCTCTTCTTGCCTCCAGGAGTGCAGCCGTGAACACATATGTTTATACAGTCAGACACAGTAATACAAAATAAAATGATTTTTAAAAGTGCAATTATTTTTTATTGTGTATGTGCATGCACAAGAGAGAGAGAGTGAGAGTGAGAGAGAAAGAGAGAGAGAGAGAGAGAGAGAGAGAGAGAGAGAGAACACGTGAATACACATGAGTGAAATATAGGGAGCATATACATGCCACAGCATGCTTGTGGAGATCAGAGGACAACTTAAGGAATTAATTCTCTCTTTCCACCATGTGGGTTCCAGGAATCAAACAGGTTCTCAGGCATGGTAGCAAGCGCCTTTCCTGGCTCAACTATCTCACAAGACCATAAAATAAATCCTTAAAAAGTGGCTACCTAAACAGCAAATGCTGAGAACCAGCATCCGACACTCATAAACGCTACTATGTGTGGAAACTGGTAAATGTGTGTAAAACTTTGGAAAGCCATGTGAATTTTTTTTCTATTTGGGTTAGTTTTAAATGCTTAATTCTCTGACAGTTTCATATGTTTATATGATGAAATTTAGCCATTTTCAACCTCCATTTGCCTCCCATTCCCCTCCCTTTATTTTCTGACAAGTTGTCCTCCTAATTTTGAGTTGTCTTTTTGTGTGAGGCCCTCTGAGTTTAATTAAAATTCTTCCCTAGGTATGGCTGGGAGATTTCCTGGAACAAGGAGAGTTTAGTAGTGGCCACATGAAGAAAATGACACACCTTCCCCCAATAACTGTTAGCTGCTATTAGTTCATCAGGATCAAGCTGGGTCTCCTGAGCCCCTCCCTACCTATGAGGACATGTTGAGGGCCCAATCTTCCACAGGTCTTGTATAGATAGCCACAGCTGCAGTGCATTCATGAGTATGCTTAGTGTGTCTGGTCCAGATGATGTGTTTCTGCTGCTCATCTCCCCATCTCCTGTCTCCTCCATTTCTTCTGCTCCCCAAGCTTTGGAGAATATGACACAGCTGTCCCATTTAAGACCAGCCACTCTCCTATTGCATGTTCTCAGTACTTTGGACAGTTATGGGTTTCTGCCTTCACTGCTACCCACTGCAGTAAGAAGTGTCTCTGGTGATAGCTGGGTCCAGCACTTATCTATGGGTAGAAATATGAGTACTTAGGTGGTTTGACAAGACCACTTAGCACGACATGAATATGGCCCAGCAATACTACTGTTGGGAATTTATTAAAATAGACATAAAACTTAGATATTCAAAGTCATATAAGAAGATCATGGCCACTTTATTCATAATAGTCTCATCTAGAAACAGACCAGCAGTCCATCTTCAGTTGAATAAATAAACTAGAGTATAATCATACAATTAAATACTACTCAACGATCATTACTAATGCAAGGCTTGATGGGGGTACCTGCCTATAATCGCGACAGTTAGGAGGGGAAGGAGGGTAGCCTGGTGTACACAGTGAGATCCAGGCCAGCCAAGGCTACATGGCAAGACCCTATCCCCCAAATCTAAAAGTTCGGTGGGGTAGGGTAGGGGGTAACCTATGCAGCATGGGTGAATCTCAGAAACAACAGGCTGAGTGAAAGAAGCCCAGTTGGTTGGTTTGTTGGTTGGTTGGTTGGTTGATTTTCTGGTTTTTTGAGACAGGGTTTCCCTGTATTGCTTTGGAGCCTGTCACAGGAACTCACTCTGTAGACCAGGCTGGCCTTGAACTCACAGAGATCTGCCTGCCTCTGCCTCAATGCTGAGATTAAAGGCCTGCACCACCACTGCCCGGCTGAAGCCCAGATTTTTAAAACACATAGTGTAAATACACACTTAGTGGAAGTTTGGTTTTTCGAGACAGGGTTTCTGTGTGTATCCCTGGCTGTCCTGGAACTAGCTCTGTAAACCAGGCTGGCCTCAGACTCACAGCGATCCACCTGCCTCTGCCTCCCAAGTGCTAGGGTTAAAGGCGTGCGCCACCACCACCCGGCTCACTCATTTATTGGAAGCTGTAGAAAGGACCTATTGTGATAGAGAAGCAGATCAGGTTACAAGAGGAGCACAGGGGAAAGGAGGTGGGAGAGGAAAGGAGACAGTGCAAGTAAGGGGACAGTGTATGCCGCATGAATATGCTCTAGATTTTCTGTCGGGACAGAGTCTTGCTGTGTACACCAATTGAACCTTGAATTTTTAGCAATCCTCCTGACTCAGCCTCGCAAGCCCTAGAGTTACAAGTGGGAGCTACTGCACCTGGCTTTAGTATTCTTATCTTCCCTAAGTTTATTTTTACAATTATTTATTTTCGTATGTGGACTCATGTGTGTGCAGGTGTGCATGTGTGTGTGTGTATACCTGTAAGGAAGTGCATATTGAACTCAGAGGACACTCTGTGGGAGGTTACTCTCCTGCCTGTAGTCTGTGAGGATTGCAGTCATGTCGTTAGCTTGGTATCAGGCACCTAACCTTCTAAGCCAGTGGTTCTTAACTTAATGCTGTAACCCAGTTCCTCATTGTTGTGACCCTCAACCATACAATTATTTCACTGCTACTTCATAACTGGAATTTTGCTGCTGTTATAAATTATAATGTGAATATCTGATATGTAACCCCTGTGAAAGGGTCACTTGACCCCCTAAGGTGTCGTGACCTACAGGTTGAGAACAAGTGATTCTCTCTTTCTCTTCCCATCGACATCTATTCACTGACAGAATCCATTTTCCTTCAGTCTCCTTGATGGCCCCGGGTTTGTTTCCTCAGTTCTGTTCTCCAGCTAGAACCTAGATCCTAATGCCTCCCAGATAACTCCAAAGCAACAAGGTGTCTCTCTCCTCAGAATATCAATTGTATCCAAATCTTTTTTGGGGGGAGGGGTACAAATTAAAGCTACATATCTATGAATCTCGAAGGACTTCAGTATTTTACACACACTATGACATTTATTTTCCTTGTTATAAAAGTAACAATTTATGTATACTGTCTTGAAAGCTAGCTTCTGTCTCTCTATATGTAGCAGAGGATGGCCTTGAACTCCTGATCCTCCTCCTACCTACCCAATGAAGGGATTATAGGCATTAGGCACCATATTGAGGTTCATCTAATTTTCATAATTCTGGGGCTGGGAGGTAATACAGTGGCAGAGTGTTCTTAGGAACTCCTCGGTTCATATGCTAACACCAACACCACCACAAAGGAGAGGAAGCAGGGGCAGGCATGGTGGTACATGCCTTTAATCCCAGTACTTAGGAGGAAGGGGCAGGTGGATCTTTATGAGTTCAAGGCCAGCCTTGTCTACAAAGTGAATTCTAGGTGAGCTAAGACTACATAGTGAGAACTTTCTTAAAACAAAAATTCTGTCTGTAGGGGCTTGGAGAATTAAGAACACTGGTTGCTCCTTCAGAGGATCTGGGTTTAGTTCCCAGCAAGCCACGGTGGCTTACAATCATCTGTAACCAAAGTTCCAAGGTGTTCAACACCTCTCTTGGCTTCTGTGAGAGCCAGGCAAGCACATGGTGCACATACATATGTGCAGGTGAAATACCCATACCCATAAAGTAAGAAATGGGGGGAAAGGGGGTGTGAGTTTATTTCCCAGCACCCACACGGGTGAGTCACAATTAACTAACTCCAGCCTTACAGGATCTGACACCTTCTGGCCTCTAAGAACACTGCACTTATGTGTACATACCAGCTTACAGACACATATGTACATATTATTAAAAATAAAAATGGTCATGGAAGAGAGGAGAAAATATATAGCTCAATAAAAACAATAAAAATATTAAAAATCCTGTGAGATTAATATGTATTTATAGCAACAACATTCTGATGTTTTTTTCTCTCCAGTTTATACATACTCAGATACAACTGCAACCATAACATCATAGTAATTTATAATCATTTTTTTAAAATTTTCATGACAGTACAGATCTCCACCATCTTCAGATTGTATTGTTCTGGTTACAGAAGTAATATATACTTATTGTATAAAATACATACATATTGTACCCGTCATTTATAGAGTCCTCTCTACTCTTTCCATCCATTCAAGAGAGCCCTCACTCTCAGAAAGTCATGGAACTTTTTTCTCTTTTCTGGAGACAACTCAGGGCTTTGCTGGACAGGTTTTTGTTTTGTTTTGTTTTGTTTTTGTTTTTGTTTTTGTTTTTTTACCACTGAGCCATATTTTCAGTTGACTACAATTTTTGATGTTGTTTCTGTTTTCAGATAGAGTTTGGAACTCTGTGGTTCAGGCTGGCCTTGACCATATAAGATCCTCCTGTCTCAGTCTCCCAAGTGCTTGGGCACACTGTGCCCCCATGCCTGACTTCTATGGAACTTGAGACTGCTACTTATGTATCTATTCACTCAAAAATCATTTTTTGTGTGTCTTCTATATGCTGAACAATTTTTTTGACACCAAGTGTACTTGTAGCAGTAAACAAAACATTGTTGACATCATGAAACATAGTTTTTGGTAGGAGTTACTAACAAATATGCGATATGCTGAGTAAATGACAAATGTTTTGATAAAATAGAAATGCAAAGAGAAAAATGAAAGTGATGAGGGTTTTCAATAGTCTGGGGTTTTTGTTTTGTTTTTAAATCTTTTACCAGAAGGATTTTTGTTTGTTTGTTTGTTTTGAGATAGGGGCTTATATATCCTAGACTGGCCTAGAACTTAGAATGTAATTGACCTTAAACTTCTGATCCTCGTAAATTAGCCTCCCAGGAGCTGGGGTCACCATGCCCAGTCTACAGGGCTGCAGGTTGTAGCCAGTGCTGTGCACCTGCTAAGCAAGTTCTTTGCCAATTGAGCCCCATCTCTAGCCCCTGTGTCTTAAAGTATTTTACTAATTCTTTGAGAATTTCATACAACGAATTTTGATCATATGTACCCTTTCTCCCAACTCCTCCCAGGTCCACCGATACCTCTCTACTCACTTCCGGTCCTTTGGTTTTGTAACAGTTTGTGCAGCCCAAATAGTCTTGGGTATGGAGCCACTCCATGGAGTGTGGTCAACCTCCCAGGGATCACACCCTGGAAAGGAACGGGTTGTCCATCTCCCAGTGTGGAAAACCAAAGGACAGTTGTGGTGTCAAGCACAAGACCCTGTGTCAACTCAATCCCAGTATAGTGGGGGGGGGCATGGAGGTCTTGCTTCTTCTTTTGCTATACAGAGCGTTATAACATAGTCCAGTGTAGCTTCAAAGTTGGGATCTGCATGCCTCAGCTTTCTAGTTGCTGGGATTATAGGTTGACACTACTCCCCTTGGCTAAAGGGGGGAGATTTTAGTAGCTGAGATAAAGGCAAATGCAAAGGCCCCGAGATTTAGACTTATTGGTGTACAAAGAATCCATGGGAGCAGGAGCAGGCCAAGCAAGAAGTTTAGTAGGAAATATAATTTAAAGTAGGCAGGGGCCAAATCATGCAGGCCTAGTTGTCCATGGTAAGTACTTTGGATTTTATCCCAAGTATGAGGGAAACCCCACTGAAAAAGTGAGAACACAAGGAAAACAGTTCTTTTCTTTCTGTTGAAAGATAAGTTCTCATGTATCCTAGGCTGGCCTCAGACTTGATCTGTAATGGAGGATGATCTTGAACTCCTGCCCCTCCTGCTGGGGTGACAGGAATCAGTTACCACTTACTTACAGTTCATTTGTGTTTCAAAAGAATTGTTATGATGGTTGGGAATGCATTAGTGTTGGTAGAGTGCCTGCTAAGCATGTGTCAAACATTGTGCTGTATGCCCAGAATACAATGGGGCATGGTAGCTCTTACCTGTAACCACACTTGGGAGATGGAGGCAGAAGGAACAGGAGTTCAAGAGCTGCATGAGATCTTGTCTAAAATATTATTATCCTGTAGATGGGGAGAGTGTTAAGGTTAAGACCGCTTTCTGCTCTTGCAGAGGACCTGAGTTTGGTTCTCATCACCCACATCAGTCAGCTCACAACTGTCTATAACTCTAGCTCCAGAGTATCCTGGTTTTCCTGGACAACTCCACTCATATGCACAAACCCACATGTGAGTTCACACACACGCACACACATGCACACACACACACACAAATACACTTTAAAATAATAAAAAATAGAATTTTAAATGTTATTCTATCTCCCTATGTGCTTTTTGTTTGTTTTTCTTTTTTTTTTTTTTTTGTTTTGTTTTGTTTTGTTTTTGAGACAGGGTTTCTCTGTGTTGTAGCTCTGACTGTCCTGGAACTCCATTTATAGATAAGGCTGGCCTTGAACTCACAGATATCCATCTGCCTTTGCCTCCCAAGCGCTGGGATTAAAGGTGTGCACCACCACTGCCTGGCCTTCCTATGTGTTTATAAGGAAACACGTAGTCTTGGAGTACTGTCTGACACTCGCATGCACAAAGGAGTGATCATCGGAACACATTTCATTTTTCTCTGCAGTACAATAGGGCAAGAAGAGAGGTAGCAGGACAATGGGGGCAGCGCCATTAGCTGTGGTCCAGCTGAGAAGCAAAACAGCTCAGTCCAGGATGACAGTGGTGGAAAGAGCTGTAGGAGGATGGCTTCTAAACTTGTAGAAAGTGGAAAGCATTATTGATTGCCTGAACTTGGGGTGTAAGAGAAGGAAAGGAAGTGAAGTCTGACTCCAAGGCTTTTCGACCTTCCTTTCAGAACTGACGTGGATGGTTCATCCAACTCCCTTCCTCTCAGGTCCTTAGGAAGAACAGGCCTCGTGCATTGAGGCGCGGAGTCTGAGTCACGCTGTGAGATTAGATCATTCAAGTGGGGATGGTGAGTAGGTAGCTGAAATATGAATCTTAAGTTCAAGGCACAGGTCAGGACTGGCCATTTACAGCTATGAAATCACCCCGGAAATGAATATGGCTAGAAGAAAGAAGATGCTCAAGGCCTGAGCCCCGGGGCACTCATTAGTCCCCAATCTGGAAGAAGTGGAGCAATCAGCAAAAGAGACCCATGGAAACTAACGAGGTCAGAAGGAACTGAGGACACAGAAGCGTCATGAAAGATGTGTTTCCAGAAGAACACATCTTTAATTCCTTTGTAAAAATAATTCTTGGCCACATGGTTTGGGGGATCGAATGTAGGGCTTCTTTGTAAAAGCTAGGCAAGTAATCAACCAACTGTATCCCTAGCCAGTTGGTGTCAGTTCTGAGGCAGTACAATCTTAGCACCGTTAATAAAGTTTTCTTGAACACCGTTGCTCATCTTTTGCTGATTAATTTCTAATGCTATTCAGTGCTTTCAGGAGCATATGTACTTGGATGACTTGTGTTTTCAGTGGTCATAACTTCTCAAACTGGGTGTCGGTACTCTCCACATGCTTCTCAGGAAACTGAGAAAACAGGCTTGGGGTGTGGGGGAGTGTTAGTTGACTGTGTAGCACATTCAAATCACTAGTCTAAACTCAGAACCCCACCTCCAGAATTAAAGATATATGTCCTCAAATATTCGACAGTTTCCGTAGTAGGTGCGGTGAACTCATATTGTGTGAGCCTGAAAGGAAGAACTTAGAACTTAATCATATTTCATCCACCAAAGACAATGTTAACATTTTCAGGTGTGCAAATAGCATTAAGACAATTTCAAAGCCCTGCTGTGATCTAGCCTTCCAAGAAGTCTGAGTTGGCAATAATCTACCAATAAACATGAAATAAAGTATCTCCCACGGGTGCTTTCCAACTGTCTTTATTTTCCATGTGGGTGGGAGAGACTAGTATAATATATACCTTAAGTTTACAATTTTTAAGTCCCCAGTTTCAGGAATTTACAGCCACACTATTTTGATTATGTTTTAAAAGACTGGATTTAAAATAATAAAATCCTTGGCTTTGAAACTGTGTCCTTGAAATATTAAAATATAAAAATGTTGTGTGGCTTAATGGGTTGCACTACCAGCCTCCACACAATTCTTATTTTTTTCTTTCTTGTTTCTGTGTGTGTGTGTGTGTGTGTGTGTGTGTGTTTAATTTGATTTTCATTTGGGAAGGGGAAGCTGCAAGGGTGGAGGGAGGATGGGAGGTGACAGGGAGAGAAGTGGGATCAGGATGCATGATGTGAAATCCACAAAGAACGAGTAAAAGTTAAAAAAAATTTGAATAATTAAGATGTCTATGAATGGCTTGGTAGTTAGGAGCACAGTGCCCTCAAAGATTACCAGAGTTTATTCCTACCACCCATGTTGGTCAGTTTCCAGCTTCCTGTAACTTCTGCTCCAGGGGGATCTACTATCTCAGCCCTCTGAAGACACTTGCACTCTTGTTCACACACTCACACACAGGCACACACTTAAAAATCATAAATCTTTTAAAAAGATGTATACAAAAAACTTAAAACTCTTAGCTCTTAGGGTTTTGAGCAGTGGCCATGCTTATTTAGCAACATGGGTTTCCAAAGGGTAGTTGAACATTGTGAAATCTGCTGAGGAATCTGGTAAGGGGCCCCGAAATTGATCACTGCATATCATGGAATTTATTACATGAGGCTTAATTCTCTCACCTTAAAATTTGTGTTGGCAGTTTATAGTGATTTGTGCTTGTAATCCCAGAATCCAAGAGGCTAAGGCAGGAGGAGGATCACTAAGAGTCCAAGCCTATCCTGAGCTTCTTAAGAGAGTTTCAGGCTAGCCGGGGCTACTGAGTGAGACCCTGTCCAGGGAGATGAGGTGGTGGGGAAGGAAGAAAATTTATATTGAATATTGAATCCCTAGATCCTCATTAATATAATCATATTTGTAGAGAGGGTTTGTTTTGTTTTATTTTGTGTCACAGTATATTGTGTTGTTTGGAGAAAGAATCTCACTGTGTAGCCCTGGCTGGCCGGCCTTGAACTTGTGGGAATCCTTAGACTTGCTGTCTCCCAAGTGCTGGGTTACAGGCATACACTACTGTGCCCGATTTTGCAATAGCATCTTTAAAGGGGTAATTAACTTAAACTGAAGTCTTTCTGTGGGCCCTAATCCAGCATGCCTGGTGTCTTCATGAGAAGACATGTAGACAACACTTGCATGCACAAAATGATGCTCATACGAACACACTTTATTGTTTGAAAAAGGGTCTCCTGTAGTCCAGGCTGGACACCAACTTCTCTATGTTGTTATGATGACCTTGAACTTCTGATCCTTCTGCTTCAACCTCCCCAAGTGATGGAACTACAAGTGTGTATCACCAGACTTGGTTTATGCAGTACTGGGGGTTGAACCTAGTGTCTGCCAGGTAAGCAATATTCCCAGGTCTCTAATGACATGTTTTGTTGCTTTCTTATAGTAGCATAACTGATTTTTAATTTTATAACGAGGTTAAGTTTTTATTCTCATATATTTCATCTCTCATATATATATATATTTCATCTCTCATATATATATACACATATATATACACATTCTCAATTCATCTACCCCACACCTGATCCCTCCTGTTCCCATCCCCCCTGCCCACAGTCTACCAACACTATACTATTTTCATGAGTCAATGAGTTTAATTATGATTGCTTACAGAAGCATAGGTGGGGGATTATTTACTGGAGCCCGGGAACTTTACCAATAGCTACACCACTAAAGAAAGTGTCTTTCTGGAACTGGAGAGATGGCTCCCTGGCTCCTCTTCCAGAGGTCCTGAGTTCAATTCCCAGCAACCACATGGTGGGTCATGACCATCTATAAAGAGATATGACATCCTCTTCTGGCCTGCAGGCATAAATGCAGACAGAATACTGTGTACATAATAAATAAATCTTTTTAAAAATATTTTAAAAAGAAAATATCTTTTTTCATTTTACCTACCAATCCTAGTTCCCACTCCCTTCCCTCCTCCTATTCTCTCCACCTACCCCCTCCCCACTCCACAAGGATGACCCCAGCTAAGACCCTAAGCACTTGTGGAGAGCGTGCCTGAACTAGGTTGCCTTGTCGTCAGATTGATGAATATCTTAAATGTCACCACAGAACCTATATCCAGCAACTGATGGAAACAGAGGCAGAGAGACCCACAGTGGAGCACTGGACTGAGCTCCCAAGGTTCAGTTGAAGAGTAGGAGGAGTGAGAATATGAGCAAAGAGGTCAAGACCATGATGGGTTCACCCACTGAAACAGTCTACCTGAGCTAATGGAAGCTCACCAACTCCAGCTGGACAGGGAAGGAACCAACATAGGACCAAACTAGACCCTCTGAATGTGGGTGACAGTTGTATGGCTGGGGCAGACTGCGGGGCCACTGGCAGTGGCACCAGGATTTATCCCTACTGCTTATACTGGCTTTTTGGGAACCCATTCTCTATGGATGGATACCTTGCTCAGCCTAGGCATAATAGGGAGAGCCTTGGACCTTCCCCAAAGCAATGTGCCTTACCCTCTCTGAGGAATAAATAAATCTTTTTTTAAAAAGTGTCTTTCCTCCCCCCATCCCAGGAACTATTAACTACCAGTAACTCTTCATGGGGTCTAGGAGCCCCGTCCTCCACTCCCTGACTAACATCCACACGATATATGTCTATCTAACGATATATGTCATCTAACATAACTGGGAGGAAATACGTTTTGCTATTTTAGGCCACCCGGTCCATGCTGTCTTGTATTGACAGCCTCAGCAAGGTAGTGTAGAGGTGTGGGAAGTGATATGGACATAAGTGCCAGACCAAAGTATTCAAGTGTGTAAGACCCAGATTAGAGAGAGACACTAACTAGTTAGCCTAGTGTAGGGGAGGGAGGGCGGGAGGGCAGAGCCCATAAGTGCAGATGCACGAGGCCCGCTTGATTGGAGACACAAATTCACTTCCTCGGCTAAATATGAAGCAAG
>PVIU01026413.1:0-22040 GCA_004026605.1 Ondatra zibethicus | reverse complement strand
TCTTTTTTATTATTCATTAATTAAATTTATTATTTATTTTATATCCTGACCACAGTTCCTCTCCCTCCTCTCTTCCCAGTCCTTTCCCCCATCTCCCATCCACTGATGTGGGATTCCCTTCTGTATGCAGTGAATGTGTTTTATTAGCATTGTTTAATTAAGAAGCTACTTGGTTTATAGCAGGGCAGAATATAGTCAGGCAGAAAATCCAAACAGAGATATTTAGAGAGAGTAGGCAGAGTCAGGGAGACGCCATGTAGATATCAAAGGAGACAGATGCTGGAATCTTACCCGGTAAGCCACAGCCTTGTGGCAATACACAGAATAATAGAAATGGATTAATTTAAAATGAAAGTGTTAGCTAGGAATACGGCTGAGTCATTGGCCAAACACTGTTGTAATTAATACAGTTTTTGTGTCATTGTTCAGGTCTGGGCAGGCTGAGAAACCAATGAGCAGTCTTCTTTACACCCCACCCCCTCCTCAATCTGGCCTCCCATGGGTATCAACAAAGCATGGCATATCAAGTTGACATGGGACTAAGCTCCTCTACTTGTATTAAGACTGAACAAGGCAACCCAGTATGAGGAATAGGTTCCCAAAAGCCAGCCGAAGCATTAGGGACAGCATTTGATTCTATTGTTAGGAGTCCCACAAGTAAACTGAGCTATACAACTGTCACATGCAGAGGGCCTACTTTCGGTCCCATGCTGGCTGTTAGTCCAGACTCTTGTGTGCTCCTATGAGCACAGGTTAGTTGTTTCTGAAGGCTACTTAGAATGTATGGGAGGGGATCATATTAACTCCCTAGCACATACTATATGTACTTCAGATACCAGAGAAACTATGTCGGCCACAAGTCATAGGTACGTATGGTTAAAATGGTCAGGTGAGTATGCACAGAAGAAGTGAGTACCCACAACATATGAGCACAGCACAAATTGTCTGCTGTACCATTCAACTTCCACAGAAGATAACAAAATGAGTTCAATAGTATTTCAGGGTGTCGTCTAATATTAAAATTTTTGAATACATTAAGATGACATATAAAACTTCCTAATTGCTGTAATATGCAAATACAAATGATGCTAAAACTTGAAATTAAAGTTTCAAGAAGGCAAGAACCATGGCTGTCTGTGGTACTAATATAAGCCCCTATTTATCAGCACTGTGTCTGGCACATAGAAAGCTCTTTAATCAATCAATATTTGTTGAGTCAATGAAGAAGCAGGGAAACATAATCAAAAGATATTCGATTCAGCTCAGGTTTGCACTGGCCTGCCTGACTAGTCATCTACAATATCTTATTTATTTGGATAGATATATCTTCTCTCCTGGTGGTCAATGCATATTTTACAAATCACAATTAATTATCAGTGAGAAAATGAGTTTCTCTTTAAGTTAACAACTGACTCAATTCTACAATAGCATAAAAGACAGGTTTTTAATTAATTTGCTAATAGTTCTTCCGTATGTATGGTCATTAACTCCAGCTGAATCTTTAGCTATAATACAATGCATGCACATTTCTATGCCACATGCAGATACATTTGCATACAAAGAAATAAATGAGAGACCATGCAAATGGGTTGATTTTATCATTATCAATTTTCTTTTATGATACACTCCCAAGTTTTGACAATTGGTTTAGCGCAATTTAGCTCCAAGTGCTTAAAATATACTTGAATGGGCGGAAATAGCATAATGCCTTTCCAGGAGCTGCAGAAAGAAAGTTCACAAGAAAAATGGGCAATTTCATATAGCAACTTGTGTATTTACATATCAACAATCCATTTAATGAAGAACACTAAAAATAGCAGATCAACTAAGTCCAGAAGCTGCAACACAACGCATCCTGCTTAATTCAAAACAATAGCAGTGAAACAAGTCTGGCTTGTGTTCTAATATTGAGGAAAGCCAATGTTTCTTTAAAGGGGAAAAAAAGCCTCTGGCTTGTCTTCAAACCAGAAAGAACAGCATGCTGATCACATAGGCTGTGGGCCTTATCGCCCAATCTCAGCTATCACACTGAACTCTCTTCTCTCCTGAAGTACTGTCCTAGTGCTGACAGTGAGTCAATTAGTGATCAGTGACCAAGTGCCCACTGTGAGCTGAACACTGCACTAAGTGTTACTGAGAGGAAACAAAGAAACAAGGTCCAGTTCCTGCCTTTGGAGAATTGTACCACAGTTGGTTACAAAGGATACACAGTCTTAATAATAACCCCTGAAGATGTATAAAAAGAAAACCCAAGTAGTGCCAACCAAGAGGGAGAAAGGAAGAATAAAACAAAATGTGCTTGAAATTTGAAAGCCCATAATGTGGGTAGAGGAAAAAAACAAATGTTGAAAACGTGAAGCTAGATAAGAATAGGCGGGGCGAACCCGTGGCTTCACATGGAAGCTGTTTGGAAGCCACTTGGCCAACATGCTGTGTGTTTGAAAATGTGCATTTGACTGTTTAGAGCAGGCTGTATTCATTCCATGCCTGATTGCTTTGCATATTTACAGTTACTTATTGTACTTATTGGTCTGTCCAACTAAAGACGTTAGAATTTGTTGTCCATGAGTTAAAGACAGCCATTTAAAGTTTAAAACTATGGTTTGGCCTTAGTACCATGGTACTCCAAATGTGGTCCATGGATCCAAAGAAGCATCTTCTAGGAGTTTGAAAGAGATGTAGCCTCTTTAATGAGTCCATTTTCTATTGCTGTAACAAAATACCTGAGATGTTCCACTTATATATGGAAAAGGTTTATTTTAGTGCACAATGCTCAAGGTTTCAGACAATGGTTGGTTGCAATGTTACCTTAGGGCTTGTGGTCTGGCATCATCAGAAGGAAGAGGAAGCTAATCACCCTGTAGTAAGCAAGAAGTGGAAGAGATAGAAAAGTGAACTACTGTGTCTTCCAGGATTTACTTCAGTTCTGTTGAATTGGAATCATAACAGTATTTCCATTGATTCATGTGCACACTAAAGTTGGGGAGCCAACAATTTAGGACAAATGGAAGAAAGCCCAATTTGAACCAAGAGCAACCAGAAACAGAGACTGATAGCATGGGGTACTACAAAAGCTCTAATAAAGTTAAGATAATACAAAAGTGAACTGACCACCGATGATGTATACCCTTTAAGTAGCAGTTCCTAAATACCAGCTGACATCTGAGTTATCTGAAGCATTTATCCAACTCTCTGGTCTGATCTTAGGACTCTGATTGAGGAGATTTGAACTTATGTTTGTAGGATTCTGATTGAGGAGATTTGAACTTACATTAGTCTCAAACAAGCATACGTAAGTGACAATGATTGCTATGGACTGAATTGTGCCAGTGCTCCTATTTCTATACTGAAGCCGTATCCCTAATAGAATGGTATTTGGAGATGGGGCTTTTAAGGCATAATTAATGTAAAGTGAGGTCAAAAGGGTGGAGCTTAAGCATATAGGATTGGTAGCATCATTAGAAGAATAAAGGGAGCAAGCTCCTTTTTAACTCCTGCATTTGTTCACCATTGTCTTTTCTCTATCTATATTTGCTCAACGAGAAGTTCATGCAAGACAAAATAAACATCGACAAGGTTGAAAATGGATCTTTATCACAAACTGACCATGCTACTGTCCTGAACATAGATTCTCCAGTCTCCACCACTTTGTGGAAAAAATTTTTGGTTCAAACCTTTTCATCTAAGACAATTTTAGTTAGGCTGAGCAAGATGTTGATGCAGGTGACTCCAAACCTCACTTTTTTCTGGAAATACCTCTTTATTATATGGAACTGTTAAAGGAATGTAGACAAATCCCTGATATTTTTTACTCCAACATATTTCAAGATTTTAGTGAAAGAGCACAAGAAGGTGAATCATAATACTCTTCAAATAAGAGGCAGGAAGGTGTCAAGCTCACAATTGTTAAGTTGTCACTGTCAGGCTGGAGAAGCCTAAGCAGCCTGACCTAGCCACTGTGGTATTTTGTTTATTTGTTGTCATTGTTGTTGTTTTTGTTTCTTTCTTTTGTTAAGTTCTCTCCAGGGTTATTGAAAGTTTTACAGAATGGTGATGTGGGATTCCCCTCTATATGCTGTGAAAACCATTGGTTAATAAAGGACTGTTTTGGACCTATAGCAGGGCAGAACGTAGGTAGGTGGGGAAAACTAAACTGAATGCTGAGAGAAAGGAGGCAGAGTCAGAGAGAAGCCATGTAGCCCCTCCAGAGCCAGACAGAACTTTACTCCGTGAGCCACTGCCACAATGGTGACACACAGATTAATGGAGATGGGCTAAATTAATATGTAAGAGTTAGCCAATAAGAAGCTAGAGCTAATGGGCTAAGCAGTGTTTTAAATAATATAGTTTCTGTATGATTATTTTGGGGATGAGTAGCCAGGAACCAACAAGTGATTTCCCCCAACAAATTGGCACCCAACATGGGCTGAAGATGGATGCCACAATGGTACAGAAGAACTTTGGCTGACTGTCCAGGCAGCAAGATGTCTTTGTCATTTCTAGAGTTTTGGAAGTTGCTTACAATGTACTTCCTGTTTACTTAGGTAATATTATATCCTTCTGGAGTCTTTGATGGAGTTGAAGAATTTATAGTTATAGTTTTCCTTAGTTATAATAAAAGATAAAGTAGATATAAATATTGTAACTGTAATTCTTGCTTGATACCTGAATTTTTAAGACTGTCACACTCTGAAATAGATGCAGAAGAAAGTTGGGAATCTGAGCACATTTCCAAGCTTAGGTGAACTCATGGACTTGAACATTCTTGACTAGGGTAGCAATGCAGAAAAACTTTGAAAACTACTTAAGGAACACATTCAACACAACTAGATGGGATTGTAAACTTAGGAGAACTGAGCAGAAAGCAAAGGGCTGTAAAATAAAATCATGGAGCCTCTTAAGAATCTCAATTTTGGTTTCATTCTCATATTGACTCCAAGAACTTGAATGTAAGTAGCATCTTAACAGATATGGCAAGAAGAAATAATCGAAAGGCATTCATCAAAGAAGTACGGCTGGATATCAAGTGTTAGATGCTTTGTAAACATCCATGCCCATAATGTACAACAGTGCTTCATTCTCAGAGTGAGGGAAAGGTTTATAATAGAAAAGTAAAAAAAAATAAAATAAAAAAGCAAGGAGTACAGCAGAAATTACAAGTGTTATCTAGGGTTCTGGTAGGGGATTTTGTGCAAAGAAACAGAGGAGGCCTTGGAGAAGGATACTTCTAATTGAGAAAGGAAATAGTTCCACAATATTGAGTGCTACAGCACACCAGACCCTAGGCAGAGGCAGCCCAGCCCAATAACACATACCATAAGGTTAATTAGAAGCCAAAGGTACCTGGCACCCTTGCTCACAGACAATGTTACTTTTCAGAAGCTGAAAATTGTGCAAACCTCTTAGGGTTCTTACCTTGTGACAAACCTTGGGATGAGACACTGCATCATTTCCCCCAGCAAGGGCTGGTGGATGTGTTGAGCCTCAGTGGATTATTCCAACTAAATGTTTCATTTGAACAAACAACCAAGAAGTTAGGACATTTAAAAGGAAGAGTTTGTATTGCTGCCTGCGCCATTAAAGCTACTTTATTAGAAACCATCACAAACAGAACATAATTTCATAGATTTTTTCATGATGCTCCTCTTGATAGATCCCTCAATGGAATGACTTTAGATTTTCTGGAATTGTTATTTAAAAGGTACCTCCCTCTAGATTCATAGCTTTTATATTTATAAATCACACACACACACACACACACACACACACACACACACACACACACACACACACACATGTCCTTATTCTTAAACTCCTCTTCCTATGTGCCATCAAGTCACATACACGGGGCAGTGATTGCTAATCTAATGAAGACTTGTCTGATGTAGTATAATAAGCACTAGAGTCTAGTGAGCACACACGTATGAGGTCAGTAGCATTATCTTTACAATCAAACAGAGCTGCGTTCTGATGTCAGATCCACCACCTATTATTTGTCTGACTTGAACGAGTCATTTAACCACTATGTGCTTCTGTTTTCTCATCTGCAAACCAGGTGTTAAGCTAGGTTCACTGGGATTCTCTAATATTCAGTGAGGTAATGTATGTCTACTGTTTAGATCAGAACCTATTTAGCCTTTTAACATTGTCAATCCTCCCCAGGACTCTCCATTTTAGCAGGGATGTTCTAATAACAGGACATCTAATAACCCAGGTCTTTCAGGGTACTGGTTGGGGGTGGAGGGCAAGCAATAAGAGCAGCAGAGCTTTGAATTGTGTTGATTTCAGCATACCCAGGGTAGAAGTCATCATAAGTTCTAAATCTTTACACAGTGGTGACTTAGAGCAAGCCTTATGTGTTTCCAATTAATGGTCGCCAAGATGTGGTTATACTAAGGCCAAATGGTCTCTTCTATAAGAAAGAAAAGAAAATGGTCCTAAAGGAATCACAAGGTGGGAAGGCTCTGGTCCTTTGTATTGATCAGTGTGCTATTTTTGGCATTTTGTCCTCACAATATGTCTCTGTTTTTCACTCTTTGCCAGAACCCAATTCCAATTAGGAGTTCATCAACAGTAGGAATACTGCTGCACAGAATAAAATAATTGTGACATGTTTGTTTTAAAGCTGATTTTTACTTAATAAACCATCTGTTGTGGATAAACTGATGCCTTATAAAAAATTCCCTATTGATAAATCAGTAATTTAAAAGGTCCAAAGCAATATCTATGTGCAGATAACCCAAACACTAATGGTAAAGAAAAATACATATTACCATGAAAGATTACATGTACATCAAGTAATTAGGCATCTAATTAAACTTTCACTCTGGGCAGTCAAGGAATGTACTAAATCTCATTTATCTGTGTGATAAACTGGTGAAGACTAGCGCATTATGAATAAAGGATTAGCGTATAAACATATAAGGACCAAAATTGAAGAGGAAACATTCTATTTTCAGACAAAAGACATTTCACCCTTAAGATTATCAATGGCACCTTAAGGAAGAAAAAGCATGCCAAATACACAAAAACAGAGGAAATGACAAGGGTTACAAGAGGCAGGTACTTATTTGGAGACAAAGAGGTAGATGTAATTCAAAGGGCCAAGCATTCCAGGTATGAAGGATAAGTCTAGAGGTACAACACACACTGTAAAGATGACAGTTGATCATGTATTATATAGTGGAGATTTCCTAAGAGTAGACTTTGCATACATTCACTTGACTCACATACCCAAATTAATTATATGGGATGTGGAATATGTTGTTTGCTTATCCCCGGTAATCACTCTGCTATGTGTCTATATATCAAAGTATAATACTGTAAGTCATAGCTATATGTAAGAAAAAAAAAGCCAGGGCACAATAATCTAGGGCATAGATATTTCTAGCATGATACTAAGAGTGAGTATTCTCTGAAACTTCTACTTACCTTGTCAGTTCTCTTCCAACCTTGGCTTGAATTGATCAAACTTAAGTCCGTCAATAATGAGAAAAGTGGTAAAGATCCAGAAACATTTAATTTTACCATAGCTAGCAGAACTCATAGCCTTTCTACTCATGGCATCTAAGATCCTGGGGTATTAAGTGAAAGCAGAATGAGACAACACAGATTGACCTAGAAAAATCTATGAAAATAATGTGGACATGTGGCAAAGTACTCATTAAAATGTCAACCTCCACACTTCAAGCCTTCAGGCAAGAGGCTTTTCCAAAGCTTTCATAATCCGCACTTCCCCAGTGCCCTTGCACTAAATGTCCCTCCTCCTAAACACAACAGACCAAGAGGTGGTAGGAAAGAAGACCACAATAGCTGATATAAACTATCTAGGTATCATATTCTCCAGTTTTTGTCCATTACAGTCTCTGATACCATCTTTTCTACCTTTGGAATGGTGGTTCTTGCTTCATATGTTGACTTTCAAACAAGACCTTACAGGATACTGCATTTGCCCCAAACATTAAAAATCCTAAATTCTAGATCTTTTATGTGCCAAGCTAGAGAAATATAAATTGAATTTTTCCCACCTAATTTGTTTCGCTAGGAATACCATAGAATCTAAACTATGGGTGTATGGCATAGAGATTTTTGCTCAATTAGACAGGGAGAGAAGAAACAAAAGGCAGTCATAGGTGGATGGCTATTTATTCGAGACTTCCTAATAATTAGGATCCTGATAGAGACTGGGAGTGGGAGCAATGTTTATGAACTCAGAGAGTGGTTGCTCATTAAGGTCTTTATGCCCTATTATTAGTTAATGGTTAATTTTACATGCATGTTAGACTTTTCTTTTTGTCTTTGTAAGTACAGTTTCTTATACTCCTGCCTCAAGTTCCAAAATGCTGCAATTACAGGTGTGTACGATCATTCTTTTTGAACATTCCTTTTTTGGGGAGGATGGGAATATGTGCATATGTGTGGGAGTGAAAGTTCATGTGGGTATGCATATTGGGAGGTACGCATGCATGTGTGCACATATGTGTGGAAGCAAGAGGTCAATCTCAGGCACTTTTCCTCACGAGGTCCACTTTTTGCCTGGGACAGGGTCTTGCATTGGGTTAGTTGATTAAGCTATTCTGGCAGGTTGGCAAGCCCATGTATCTGTCTATATCGTCTTTGCTAGTAGTGGGATTCAATTAGGTGCCACCATGCCTGGATTTTCTTTACCTGGGTTCTCCATATCAAACTCATGTTCTTATGCTTTCAACTTTTGCCTAAGCTATTTCCCACTCCCTAAAGTTTTCCATGATCAACAGTCAACAGTATTATTATTAATAATACTAGCATTAATGGTAATAGTAATTATTAAGGTGATATATTGTGGCAAGAGGGCATGTGCGGGCTGCGTTCCCAGCACCTGGTTCCCGGCACAGGGCCCCTTGTTCTGTCCCGCCTGGCTCCCGGTGCGTGCCCGAAATAATTACATGGAAACTGTACTCATTTAAATACTGCCTGGCCCAATATATCCAGCCCCTTATTGGCTAACTCTCACATATTATTTTAACCCATTTCTAATAATATGTGTGTCACCACGAGTTGTGGCTTACCGGGAAAGATTCAGCGTGTCTGACCTGGCAGGCTTCATGGCGGGTGACTCTCTCTAACTGTCCCCTTCCCAGTATTCTGTTCTCTTTTCCCTGTCTATCTAAGTTCTGCCCTATCAAAAGGCCAAGGCAGTTTCTTTATTAACCAATAAAAGCAACCCAAATACAGAAGGACCCTCCTACACCAATATATGACTTTTGAGAGATTACATATAGGCTGTCATCTAATTTAGCAACAACAAGAATAGAGGATATTCTAGGAAACAAAAAACAATGACATTGAATGGATTTTCTATTGTCCATCAAATTAAGCCCAGTGTGATTCATAAATAAATAAAGAGGTGTTCTGAATTACATACATTTCATCAAGCACCATGTGAGCCACTTTGTCCAATTCAACCTCTAAAGTAAATGCCAACTGGAAATCCTCTCATGCTTCTTCAGAGTGGCCGAAGCAATGTTTATATGTCCAGTTCAAGAGTTCATAATGTCAACAGCCAGATTCCAGTTGCCCTTCTCACTGCCACTACATTTTGGGCTTTCAAATGTTTAATAAATATGCATGTTCAGGCCCAAGCAGCAATTCTTGTAGTAGGCTTTTCCCTGCTAGGCTTTCATCTTGTAGATAGAAACAAAAATCAAGGCATAGGCTTAGCTATGCAGCCTATCAATCCCTTGCGTACCTGGAGACTAACATGTAGTTGGCAGAGGTTTAATCTTTAGCTTTGGCAATCCTCAGGGTGTCTCTAACTACTATGACCCCTAATCTTTAGGAGTCCCAGCGACTTGGGTAAAGACAGCTCCTCGGTGTTTTTTCTTGTGATGTGATCTCTGCAGACTCATGATCACAGACAAATCCAGAGTGTGTTTGTTTTCCAAGGCCAAAATAGAGAGAGTAGTATCCATCAGGAACCCAAGTGCTATTAATCTCAGGACTTTCCTTTCATTCTGAAGAATGCCCTTTCACTGGCTCCTGTTATTAATGTATAGAGGCAATTCAAAGCACATTGCTTCCGTGCCAAGGTTTCACTTTAGGATTTCTTTATCTTTTCTAGCCCTACTCTCTACCTCATATCAGGATGCTCTGGTATGGAGTGGAAAAATGAAGGGACCAGGAAGGTATAATAAAGAAAGAAGAATCAATATTTTTGTACCTAAATTCTACCTACCATGTGTCAAATGCAGACTCCATGTAACCTGCGTCAAAAATCTGAAATTTCAAAGTGCATTCATCCGTTTAACTTCTCTTCAACTTAACAGAATGTATGGGACATCTAATTAAAGTGAGGTACCATGCTAGACTGCATGACAGATGTGGTCTTTGGCGTTTAAAAGAAATTGAGAAAGCAAGTGAGAAAATGACAAAACTTAGAATCACAAGGGAATACAATGGGCATTCTAGTAGAACCACCAGGAAACAGAAGATTTGACAGGATAGACATCTCATGAGAGAGCCCAGAAGTACCCCCTGGGAATTTAGAGCATTACCAAGTGGCAGAGTGCTAAGAAGTATGAGAGGAAGCAGCAATACAGTCCTCCTATGTCACTTCATAAATGCCTCCTCCAAAATGGAAGTCTTTAAAATACAGCTGGCACGTGACTGGACTAGGCTCTGATGTCTCTGTCTTATTATTTGCAGGGAAAAGAATATTCTTAAGGTCAGAGGCCATCTCTGACCCAGAAATCACAGAGCTTGAAGACTCCTACTCAGAAGTTCATCTTTCTGATACCTTTTCCAAGTTCTTATATTCCTCCAAATGAGGCAAAATAGACAAAGATCTCTACCTACAATAAATACCAAGAAATCCCTGGAGGAACATGACAGTGCCATTTACTTGGTCAGAACTTCAGAAACTGCCTCAGGGGAATGGGGAAAAAGATGGAGCCACCCAGGTCAGATTCTTCCAAATAGCCTCAGCAGAAGTTAGGCAAGAGGTGGAATCAAGTGTCAGGCCACATTGGCTTTCATGGTTGGTCCTGTCACTTAAAGCTTGGACGGGGTACTTCACCTTTCTGGATACCAGTTTCCTTACCTGTGCAATAGAATTCATGGTACCACATCCTTGGGACATTGGTTAACTTTAATGAGGTGATGTTTGTATGATGTTAGGTTAGTGCCAGCTCCCCAAAATCATCTCCCTAAAGTCCTTCCAAATTCTGTTTACAGGTAAACATGACTGGAGACTCCAGATAGCAAGGATGAGTATAGAGGGGAGAAAAATAATGTTGACCAATGACATAGAGAAGTTCTATGTAATTTTATTGATTTAGAAAACTGTTTTTAAAAGAACATATAAGGGAGAATTCCAGTAGGACGCTGGGCCTGTGGAGCAGAAAAATCTGAGTGGGAGTAGCTGGAATATGTCTGACAGAAGAAGGCCTCAGGGGAGTGGTGTCAGCTGACTGAGAGGTCAGGGAGCCATGCCCTCCTCCCCTGGATGCTTGTCAGAGGCAGGAACTGAGAATGCAACTTGCAGGAATGGCATAACACCATAAACGGAAATCGAAGTAAGTACAGGAGAGAGGGATTCTGAGGGTGCCAGGGTGATCACTTCACAATGAAACCAGATGGAAAAGCCAGGGCTGTATTTCTTCTTACTGGAAGGGAGAAACTGTCTCCCCTATTGTCTCCTAACTGTCCCTTTTCTCTTCTTTGTCCTCCTCTGCCCTCGATTTTACTCTCCTTACACCACATGAGAACACAGCAAGATGGTAGTCTATGTACCAGGAAATCAGGCCCTCACTAGACACTGAATCTTCTGGTCCTTTGATCTTGAACTTCCCAGACACCCCAACAAGTAGAGACATGTCATTTTAGCATGTGATGGTTTGTTATAGTGATCTGAATGCATTAGAATAAGAATCTTCTGCGTGACCTTACTGCAGCCAGGGTCTCTGTTGATGTCTGAGGCTCCTGATACCATCAAAGGCCATGGGGATGCTCAAGGTCCGGGCCATGTTGAAGTTCAAGGGCAACACTGCCACAGGGACTATGTTGATCTGAGTGCCCTGTGCTGCCATCTGGGGCAATGGTGACATCCAGACCAAGCAGCTGCCAAGGACCGTGTCTTGGTCCATTGTCCAGCTGAAGCTAGAGTCAGTGTTGTCTGTGACCCATGTCACCTCAGGGGGCCATAGGAACCATGCCTGATGAAATCAGAGGACCATGCTGAGCTGGCCTTGCCCTTCGCTGGCTCTGGGAAAGCTTGCCCTGCCTCTTGTTGGACATTGCAGCAGGAGAGATGGCCTTAGCACTCATGAGAGAGCTGGTGCCAACCCTCATGGGAGAGCTGGCCTCAACCTTCCTGGGAGAACAGGCCTCTGTATTTGGAAGAGATGCCCCCACCCTTTCACTATGGGTAAGGAAGAACCACCCTAATGGCATGGGCTTAGGGGAGCTGAGTTCACCCCCTTACTTGAGGTGAGTGGCCACAGTAGTCCAGACTTACCAGCTCAGCTACCACCCAGGCCCACCCTAACATCTATTCCATGTAAGGCCTGCTGGAACTTTTGAAGGGACTAGTCCTGTGGGACAATGCTGACAGGATTTCTATGCCTCAGGGAGACCGTGGGATATCCCAGAGGAGTTTCAGTGAGGATTTAGTGGTGATGTACCAGAAATCAGAGGCCTTGAACCAGACCAGTGACTCACTGCAAATAGATATTTGCTAGTAAAAATTATTAGACAAAAATGTACACCATGTCACACAGCGCAGCTCCCAATGCCACGAGGATGAATGAAGAAGTGTTTTAGAGGGTGGGAAAGAAAGTGAAGCTAAGAGGCATTTTTGGTTTGGCTTGTTCTTGGTTTTGTTTGTTTGCTTGCTTTGTTTTGCTTTTTTAAAATTTTTTGGGGGACACTGCTGGGGTAAGGGAAGGATATGGGGGGACTAGGTGGTAAGTAGAATTAGGGTACATGATGTGAAATTCCCAAAGTATCGATAAAGAAATTATATTAAATTTAAAAAAAAAAGTCTTCTGGAGCAAGCAAAACATTTTATGAGTAACTAGAGAGAGAAACTTGACCCAAGGCAATTAGTCAACACAGAAGGGCACCTCTGTGGTGGACCAAGAGTGTTTAGGCTCTGAGGTGATTCTATGGCTGATAGGCTGTATTTTTCTCCTTCAGATTGCCTCATTCCTCTCAACTTTCCTCTTTGGAGTTAGTCATAGCTGCTGGGCTTGAGCATAAAGCTCCATGCCTCAAAGTAGATGACTTTTGGGAGGGAAACCAACAGGAAAGCTTAAACCAAAACTGTGTACAGGGGAATCTCTGCTGATATCTAACCAGCAACAGGTCAGAAGGGCTGAGACTGACAAGGCAATCTGGTGAAAAGAAATTTGAACCTAAAGGTGGACAAGACATAATGCCTGTCGATACCGCCTGTATTTGTTGACTCTAGGGACCATCTTAGGTCTCAGAAGCAAAGTGTCTACAGAAGACAGGCCCTACTTCAAATAGACTAAAGTCTATTTTTCAAGAGAACAGAATAGAAAAATTTGTTCTGCTTTATGGTTGCTTTTCTTTTGTATTTATTACTTTACGTTCACAATCTCTCTCTCAAAGTTCTTCTTGTAATAGATAAAGAATTCAAGTCTGCATTTTCTTCATGCTCTAGACAAGTGGTTCTCAACCTGTGGGTCGTGACCCCTTTGGGGATCACACATCATATCCTGCATGTCAGATACTTACATTATATCATAACAGTAGCAAAATTATAGTTATGAAGTAGCAACGAACATAATGTTATGGTTGGGGGGGTCGCCGAAATATGAGGAACTGTATTAACCCTTTCACAGTTTCTGAAAAGCTGAGAAGCACTGCTCTAGATGCTTCACAATTGCATGTGACAGAGATCCCATGCTTTTTTTTTTTGCTAGACTAAATACTATGCCTTTCATTATGCTGTAATATTAGCCTTCCTTGTCTTGTGGCTATTGTGAGATATTCAAATGATTCTAAACTGAGATGTGGCAAGAAAACTTCCATGGCCCCGTCAAGTCGGAAAGCAGTGGAAAGACACTAGCACCAGGACAAGAGAGCAGCAAGAAGAGTGAGGCCCGAGTGTGGTGGGGGAGATGGAAAAGAGAGGGAGGAGAAAAGAGTTATTCAGGAATACACGCTTTGGCAGGTCCACGTACCAAATTCCCTAAGCCAGCAAGGTCAATTTAGAATTGATCTGGGAGACGGAAAGTTCGAATGCATTCTGTGCTTGTTTCTGCTCGCCATCAGCACACTATATTTTGATGATTGGTCTTTTGGCACAGGACTGGAAAATGCATAACTGTGAAGGCAGAAAGCATTGCACATATTAAACAGTGGTTGGTGCAACAGACATTTAGCGTGGCTCACAAAGATCTGCATTTGCTCCATTTCAACCCACTGGACTGCTAGATAATGGGAAATGGAGCCTGAATGTCTGGGCTGAAGGAGACGACACCCCCTGGAATTTTTTTTTTCTGAATCTCTATTTATCAAGCTCCCTGGCTGATGTGAAAATCCATACAGCAGAGACGACAGCAACTTTTTTTTTCTTTCTAAAAGAAAATACTCTTTTACTTTTTTTCAGATAGCTCATCCTCTGGGCTGCAGACTGAACACATTTTTTTAAAGTCTAAGCATTAATTAGCAAGATAAAGAAATGTATCTTCCTTTGTTCGGAAGGAGAATTCTATTGAGCCTTTGACAATGAAGCTGTTTAAGGGACAGCCTGAGTTGCTGCTTCTGCACTGAGCTTCTGTAGAAGGAAGATAAAGAGCTCACTAGTGGAGGGCTCTGGCTTTGTGCCATTTGCTTGCTGTTTCCTCTGGACTTCAGTGGGAAGTGGTATCCTAAAAGTAAATAAAAGGTCCATGAAGGCCAAAATGAACTCAGTGACTTGAAGCCACACACCAGAATGCTCCGCTGGGGCACCGAATTGACTCTGGGAGTGTTTGTGGGTTTTCCTTCCATTTTAGACCCTGCTGCTTCCCCCTAGCATCAGCTGACAAATTATGGCCAGCCCACAAAAAGACAAGCCCCTCAGGAATTTAGGCAAGATGGGTTTCACATAGGCACAGAATACGCCTTGATTCCATACTAATAGTTCTTTGGGTCCCGATGAGTAAAAGAGGGTCCAGTTTTTTCATTCACGTGTGGTTTACTTTTTCAAAACTGTCCTTGTTAAAAAGGAGGAAAGCATAAACAGCATTGCTTTCAAGGCCACCTCCACTGGATACTAAATATAGGGCTTGAAAAGTACTGTGTATCTCCTGACAATATGCCAAGTGCCAACCCCAGGCAGCTTCTGGATGTAATTCCAGTTCCCTTTCTTGAATGGATTATCCAGCAGAACCACTCAACTACAGTGTCTGTTGCCTTTAGGCAACATTAGACAGCTCACTGGATCCCACTAAGCCAGCCAAAGCCTTTCTTTGTTTCATTTTTATTTGGGGGGGGGATGCTGGAACTTAAAAGCTTTCAACTATAACATGAAATATTGAGAGCAGATAATACACAAATCATAAGTATC
Organism: Ondatra zibethicus; assembly: GCA_004026605.1. Taxonomy (NCBI): domain Eukaryota; kingdom Metazoa; phylum Chordata; class Mammalia; order Rodentia; family Cricetidae; genus Ondatra; species Ondatra zibethicus. The sequence goes on along the minus strand of PVIU01026413.1, from coordinate 6,484 downwards.
CTTCACTGCATTTTCACAAACTAAACATGTCCATATACCTGATCCTCAGATCAAAAATAAAACATTACTAGCATCCCACCCTCCAGAGTTTACCAGTTCCTATTCAATCTCTATCACTCAAAGGCAATTACTATGTTGACTTATACCAGCACTGATTGACTTTTATCTGTTATTTCTTCTTCTTATAAATTGAATGAAAATGGCCCCCATAGGGTTATAGGGAGTGGCACTATTAGGAGGTGTGGCCTTGTTGAAGTAGGTGTAGCCTTCTTGGGGGAAATGTGTCACTGGGGGTGGGCTTTGAGGTTCCAAATACTCAAGTCAGGTCCAATGTCAGTAGTCTCTCTTCCTGCCACCTACCTATCTACATGTCAAAACATAGGCTCCTGCACCAGCACCATGTCTGACTGCATGCCTCCATGCTTCCTGCCATAATGATAATGAACTAAACCTCTGAAACTGAAAGCCAGTCCTAATGCAATGTTTTTCCTTATAATAGTTAGCATGGTCCATTAGCATCATGATCATAGTATCTCTTCAGAGGAATAAAACCCTAACTAAAACAAGTACTATACACTCTAATTTCTTATGCTCATCAATCTTACATTTTAGATGTTCATTCAAATAGTTAAACACAATTTTGCAATGTTAATTCTTCTGCTTATTTTACATTCAAACAAAGTTGTATAATTCATTTAGCAATTCTACTGAGAAGAAATTGTTATATTTCTATTACTAGACCTCATAAACAGGACTGCTACAAACATTCTAGCACATGTATTCTGAAGAACATATGCACGTTCTCGTGGACTTTATTTTCCGATCTCTGCCAAGCTCAAAGCTCTGCTTGATTCCAAATCTCACTAGACGCCAGCTGACAGGACTAATTAATTATTGTGCTTTTTAAATATCAAGGACGGCGAACAGAACATAGGGTAGTCTTCATGCTCACATCCTGAAAAATCCGTTCTACTTGAGTGTGGGGGTGACCTCTAACTTGGATCTAAATCAAAGATAACAAAGCTGATGGCTGTCGCTCTTGTGATTAGGCTACACTCTAGTTATATGGAGCAACGCAGATAAGATATCACTACCATGAAAACACTGGCTGAAAAGGGCCTATGGAGAAGATCACATGACAAGGATCTGCACTAGCCTCTAGCTACTAAAAGCAGCATCTAGTCTATAACCAGAAAGGAACAGTAAGCCTGAGTGTAGGAGATACAGTCTTTCAGGGATGTGAATGACTTTGTGAGTAGATCCTTGCTAATCAAGACTCTGAAGAAGAACACACAAGAGATCTTAGGTAGTTGAGGCTGCCTTCAAACTCCTTATTATAGCCGAGGCTGGCCTTGAATAATTCATTTTCCTAACTACACCTCCTGAGTATTAGGATTACAGGTGTGGACTCCCACTCCCAGCAAGTGGCTGACATCTTTGTTGTGGCCTTGTAAGAGCATTGAGGCATGCAGTTTTATATGTCATATGTTATTTTGAGACTATAACTAAATCATTAAAATGTATTGATAATCTGTAAATCTTGGATTATTAGCATAAGTACTCTCCATAATTACTAAATAGGGTCTGGATGCTTGTGATTTTAATAGACTTTTGGACTATTAAGTCTATATGAATGCTACTCTTCACATGGCAGCACAAGACCTTCTAAAAGAAATGTGTTCAGGACCTTTTTAAACTATATCCAAACCTTTGGTCTGCAAAACCTATAATAAATATATACTACTTACATCATTAATCTTAGGATCATTTTCATATTGTAAATTTAATTTCCTTTTGTTCCTTTAACTTATTACCATTAACCTATTACTTGAAATAATTGACATTTATTATCACACAATTTGGAAATTTCTAAGTAGTAAAACCAATGTACTGGATGGATTATACTTCTTCTGGAAACTTTTGTTCTTGCTTCTTCCAGCTTCTTGAGGCCACTTGTATTATTTCTTTGGCCTCTTAAGCTCACATCCCTTCACCCTTCTTTAAGGCCAGAAGTTAGAAACAAAACAAAAGAAACCTTCAAGCTTTTATCTCTCTAATAATCTCGGGTTCTCTTATCATACCTCCTTCACTTACTCTGATGTCCCCACTCCTGCCTTATCAAGACCCTTATAATTAATTATATGATGTCTAACCAGATAATCCAGATCATCTTCACATCTCAAGGTCTTCAACTCACTCATATCACTAAAACTTGTTTTGTGACATAACAAGTTCATACAGATTATTGGATATTAGTATGCAGGCATCTGAGGAATAGGGTAATTGTACTACCTACCATATGTACAAAAAATAATATATTCATCAAGTGTCTAGGGAATAATTTTCCCAAAATGTTATTTATCCCATTACATCAAATATTAGGTTATAGAAATTATCCAAACAACCCACTATAAAGCTCCTGTTTCTACTAATATTAATATATTACTTCACCAAACCACTTAACACTTTCTATATGTTCATCTTGGAGGATTTCAAAGAACTCTTTAATGTTAAACAGGAAAAAAAATGTTTTTTGAAGTTGAAGTCTGTATTTATGGGGGATCATTGTTCTCTTTCCCCAGGCTGTTTCGAGTTTCACGTGGGAGGTTCTATTGACTATTCTTAATATGCAACAAGCTAGACACATTAGTTAAAGCTGTTAGGTTAGAAGATAGACCCCAAATATTTGCAGTTTAAACAATGTAGCTGAATTCTTTATTACAGAAAGTCTGGAAGTGAGCAATCTGAAACTCACATTTGGCTCTTTTTCATCAAGTGCTTGCTGCCCTCACATTTACCCACAGTTGAATAGGAAGGAGAAAACAAAGAAAGGGAATGAAGGGGTTATGCCAATTTTCTTTTCACAAAGAATCTTAGAAAGTGTCACTCAATTTCCCTTTTATGACTACATCTAACAATAAAGTAGTTCTTCTTTGTTGATGAGGGTAACTTGAACAGGAAATTGGTAATCCTATTACCATGGAAGATGGCATAGCTGAAATTGGGAGTAACTATGTCTGAATAGGAAGCCAAAGAGGTGGTTTAATTTTAATGAATGTAAATAAACACAGTGTTAGCCTACGCTTTTCTAAAGATGATTGCTTTATAAAAGATTTATTCAGTTAGTCTCTAAGTTATTTTAATTTTGTCTTCAGAATAATTCCCATGTTCTTCATAGCCACTGCCATATTAAAACTTCATTAGTTTTAATTCAAACTATTGCAGTAGTATGTAGGATGTTATCGGTCTGTTTCCCATTTTTTCTGTCCTTTCTTTATAATACCATATACCCAAGATATTATATATACTTACCACAGTGGATCAATTAACATAAATCTTTGCATTATACTTCCTGGGATTGGTTTACCACATTGCAATCTGATGAACAGCTCCCAGAGAGATCATGTTTGATTGATGAACTCTTCCAGGCCAACTCTTGGAGTAGAAGGCAAACTTGCACCTTGTTACTATATACCTATTTATTATTTCTTCCCTCATAAGCATCCAAGGCTATTTTCTGTGCACCATAAAGGTGGTTATATTAAACCAACTCAGACACTTCCATACTTCCTGAGCAAATATAGGATCGTAGCCCTAAAAATCAGTGATCCCTGAAAACGAAGCACATTGTTTTAGATGTGGCATCGGCAATTATTTCCTCCCCTTCCTTCTCAGGAGGCTTCATTTGTGGCTTGCTGACTTTACCACCAGAAAAAAGGGAAATGATGACATGTGGAATCCTGGACCTACACAAATGAATCAGCATCGGTGGAAATGACAACTGCATATGGAAATATGTAAGACATTTGTCTTAACTTTAATGTTACATTAAAAGATAATGGACTAATAAAAAATTAAAGTGTAATCAGAGGTTTATATGCATTCAAAATGTATGAGATAATGAATAGACAAAGTTTGGGGCAAGAGAAGGGGGAATAAATTATTGTGAAGTTTCTTTACCCTGTACCTAAAAAGTTAAAGACTGTTACTATAAGCACTAAAGTAACTCCCATTATGAAACAAAGAGTCAGCTAACAGGCCACCAAAAGAAATAAAAATAAATAAAGGATATTCAATTAATTTAGATGAACACAGAAAAATGAGAAATGAGGATTGAAAAAATGAGACAAATATGAAAAGTGGATTTCAGATGACAGACTTATTTAAACCTAACCATATCAATGCTTGCATTACATGTAAATTATGTAAACATATGAATTAAATGACAGATTTTCAGATCAAATAGAAAAGGCCTAATGCTATGCTGCCTATTAGAGAATATACATCATGTATCAAAATAAAAATGTTAGAAGTATAAAAATAGGAAAACGTATATCATGATAACACTATAATGACAAAGGATTCACATCATCAAGCTGATTGATAAACAAAAACATATATGAACCAGTATCATAGTTTCAATGTACATAAAGAAAGGTTGAGAGCATAACAAGGGAAAATGGGCAAATTCAAAATTTCTGAGTGCCTTTCTTTAACTTACAGAAGCACTACACAGAAAACTCAGATATATTTTAACAACACTACTGTCTTGTCACTTTTCCTAGTACTGTGACAAAAATACTTCACAAAGGCAACTTAAGAACTAAAGAGTTGAATTTGACTCACAGTTTGAAGGTATAGTATATGATGACAGGGAAGTCACCATGACAGGGGAGGAGTTGGAAGCAGCTGGCCACGCAGTGTCTCCAGTGTCAGAAACCAGGGATGGATGCCAGTGCTCAGCTCACAATCACCTTTATATGCATGCCTGAACCCAAGCCCTGGAAATAGTACTGACTGCTGTAGGATAAGTCTTTCTATCTAAGATAATCTTTCATGTGTGTACCTGGAGGCTTGTCTAGGAATTCCCTGCCAAGTTGAACACTAACCATCATAACTGTAGACTAGTAATATGACCTAGATGATATTTACATAGCACATCACTCAACGGCAAAACACAAATTATTTTTGGGTGCACACAGAATGCTTACCAAGCAAGACCATATTATGGATAATTAGCAAATTTCAATAGATTTCAATGGATTCAAGTAATAGAAAGTGTAGTCTTTCTCTACAATGCAACTAAATGATGAATCAGTACACTAGAACCCTATTTCCTCCGGGCATGCATTCTATGATCCAAGTTAGATGCTTAAAGCTTTGAACACCAAACCGTGTGTGTATGTGTGTGTGTTTTCACTTAAAGGGAGTACCTTATGGTTACTGTTTTAGTATATTCAAATTGCTGGGGATCACAAGTCTTGTGCTTTAGGTTCAAATAAGTATTACATAAGCATAAGCATTAAGATATTGTTACAGTTGATCTGATAACTGAGTTAGCCTTCATTAACAGTTTGAGCAGCATATATATAGTGTAAATATGCTGAACAAAGAGACAGTTTACATTCAAAGTAGCCTCGTGTGGGGTTTTATCACATTACAAAGAATGGTGTGAATCTTAAAACTTATTTGTGTGATTTTAATGCAATATCTTCCAACTGTGTTTGGCCAGGATTAAACGAAGTTTCAAAGAGCAAAACCATGGATAAAGAAGGACTACTGTAGTGGAAAATTAACTAAATTATCTACAAAAACAATCCCTAAAATCTGGAAATCATTCAACATACTTCCTTTCTAAGTAACCCATGCATCAGGATGAATTCAAAAGGAACCTTACATAGCATTTTAACTAGATGGAAAAAGAGAGACATTTAAAAATCAATGACCTTAGTTTCTCCCTTAAGAAATCATAAAAATAACATATGTTATCCAAATTAGGAGAAAAACAAAAGAATTAGAGTAGGGATGACAGAGAAAAAGGGATTACAAAGGGACAAGAAAGTACTTCTGTAGTGTTAAATATACCTTAACTGCATGATGATTTTGCAAGTAAGTGCATGTGTGCATGCGTATGTTCAGTATGTGTGATTATATTTTGCATGCCTATTACACCTTAGTGGGGAAAATTTTAAACATAATCGAGGTAGAACGGTAAATATCCTTTTTGTTTCAAGTTTGTAGCTTATTTTCTGAAAGGACTTAGCTAGTCCTTGAGCATTTTCCGTGCTTAAGAATGATCTGCCACAAAAGAGATGAGGATAAAAACGCAGGAGGATATTTGCCAAGTGGCTAGAATAAAACCTGACTCCACTAACTTCACAGGGTCTTGTGAAAATCAAAAGTGATAATGAGCAGAGCTCATTACAAAGCTAGAAAGTGTTATAAAAATGTAGTGGCTTATCTCCCTAGCTCCAGGTTTCCTGGTGGAGTGAATGATAGACTAACTAGGGCTAAATTTGGAAGGAAGGAGGTAGAGTTTGTCTGTAATCCTCTCTCTCCTGGCCCTGATGCCCTTTTGCTGTGATTTCCAAGTCCAAGGAAGGCCTAAACGGCTGGCTTCATATTGCCAACTCTTTATCTTCTCCTCTCTGCTAAACACCTGTCAAGTTTTCTTTCCATCTCCTCTGAAGACTCTGCTCTCAAC
>PVIU01026412.1:0-22040 GCA_004026605.1 Ondatra zibethicus | reverse complement strand
GAAGTTAGTCCTTCCGCAAGACTGAGGTCCACCCGTGTGGAATTAATGGCCACTATAGCTCTTCGCAATTCATCCATAGTAGCATCAAAATTCTCTGACCAATTTCCTGCAAGATACGAAGACAGAACTCGTGACAGATTTGCAGCTTGAGTAAATTTTTCATATTGGACGCTAGTCACACAGAGGGCACTAGCTTTCCACACACATTCTAATTGAGCCAATTGCCATAGAATGCCAATCTGTTCTTGGACTAGGTCAATGCGCTGATTGACCACCATCAAACCTCCTTTTAATTGTGTAATGACTGAGGTTTGTGTATCCAAAGCTTGGGTTACCGAGGTTGAAAGCTGATTCAAAGTCTGGCCAGTTTGAACAGAGGTAGCCATCGCTACTCCCACAGCAGTGGCAGCGATTGCACTAGCTGAGATGGCCGCAGAACAGTGTACCAAAATAAACCTATTTTCTTCTTAAATTATCCACTGTGATATATTTTGTTTTAGGAACACAAAATGAATTAAGACAATGACAGTCTAACAAAATGGCAAAAATGAGATTGTTACAATATCAAGTATTAATGAGAATCTCTAGAATGTCATGCACTTACATGTTGCAAATTGGTAATTTAAAAGTGTTTGATAGTGTCTTATAAATGTATAAAATGTAGTATATGACTGCCATACAACCAGGCAGTTTTACTCTTGATTATCTTGTTCCACAAATAATTAAAATTTATTTTCAGGCAAAAACATAATACTCATGAGATTTATTATCTTGATAGCCCAAAGGTGAAAATTATTCAAATATATTTCAAGAAATGAATGGTTAAATAGCCTATAGTATGTTTATCTACTGATATATTACTTACTATCAGTAATAATAAACTTACATATGAAACAATTTGTATGAACCTCAACTAAATCATGCCTAATACATAAGGGTCATGTCCAAAATGATACCATTTTTTTCATATTGATTCTATTGATTGTGATTCTCCTTTTATTACATTATTGGAAGCACTGAGTTATAACAAGGAGAATAATTGCTGATTTACAAGATTTACACACACAAAATGAGCATAGATTTGTCTATAGAAAGATATCATAGTGGTTATGTGTAGTAAAAAAATCTTTTCTGTGTCCTGTATGTATTCATGTCAACATCCTGCCTTAAATACCATACCTACTAGAGTTTTGAAAGATGTAAAATTGGGAGATTGAGTTATAATTCAAAGGTTCACTTTTATTTATTATAACTGTGTGTGATCTACAAAATAAAAGGAAACACACAGCATTAGTATTGAAGCAGTGATTCTTTCTAACTAGGGAACAGCATTTATTTAACTAAATAATTGAAGCATTGTGTTCATAATGTATCTCTTCTATAAAGTATTTGCCAGTTAAATTTAATAAATTGCTGAACAAATTTAGTAGTTTGTCTTTAATATAATGGGAGAAAATCTTCTGAGAATATCTCTAAATTTTTTAAATAAATCACTTTAGAATATGTATTACTCTGTTAGATAAGTTTTGCCATGTTGGAGTATTATTTGCACTCAAATATTAGATTGAATAATTACTAGCAGAAATAGGCTGAATTTAGAATGATTCATATTCAGGAATAATGAGTTCACTTACTGAACTTTAACTCTTTGTATTTTATTTTTTTTAAACAAGCATTTAATGAACCAGTTAGTTTAGCAACCAAATATCTAACAATGGTAGGTGCTGCTAATTGGCTCAGCATCACTGATTCTAACATAAATTTTACAGTATTTTCCATGAGCTTTCCTAGTCAATTATGCCATCTAAATCAAACCTTAAACTACTCCATTGCCAGTAGTTAGCAAATTAAATATTTTGAGTTTTTTTTTCCTGCCTGAGATGTTAAAACTTTTTGTTTGATGCAAATATCTTTATGCTAAATGTTTGAGTGGAATAAGGTTCATAATCAGTTTTGGTAGGATCATCTGTGATAAAGCTGAAGTGACTCAGTTTATTTAAAGATAATTATTTAAATAACGCAAGTGCCATTAAAAAGAAACAAATGGAAATCTAATGCAGCAAAACTACAATATCTGAACTAATAATTCCTTGGATATATTTATGAACAGAAAGAAATAATGGAAAAAGGAGAAAAATTCAAGACAAACTGAGGAAAAACTCAGTATAAGGAAAAGAGAAAAGGGCCAGGGTTGTGAATCACTGGTTGAATGCTTGCCTGGATTTGATTGCAAGCACTATAGGAAAAGAGGGAATTATTTTTTTAAGATGGGGCTGGGGATATGACTCAGCAGTTAAGAGCAAGTATTCCTCTGCAGGAGGACCAATGTGTGGTTCCCACCAGCCACTTCATGTGGCTCACAACCTCTTTTAAATCAAGATGGATAGTGCTCAGTTGGATGAATTAAATGTGATGGTTTTAATTGGGCCCTGAAGTAGCAGGAGCCAGGTGGCAGCACTCAATCACTAAAGGCTAGGTGATCATAGTTATTGTAACGTTTAGTATAGGCAAAGCAATGTTCATAGTGGCCCGAGCCAGAATGAGCAGCACAAGCAAAGCAATTTATGGTGGCATGACTCATATGGAACATTGGTATTGGCAAATCAGTCATATTATTTCTAGGAATGAAATAGATCAGATGCCTACTGGAATTTTGTTGGTCTGTATAAGAGGGGAAAAGTCTCAAACAAATAGAAGAATGGCTGCATTATATTGAAGCAAGAAGGAATATCAGTGAATGAACCAATTTTAAGAATTAAACCAGTTTGCAGACTCTGAAACCCCTTGATTGAAGTCAAAGTACCTTTGAGGAAGGGCTTTGCAGTTTTACCTCATGGATATATTAACTCTTCAGACCTGTATCATAACATAGTGATCCTGATTATCTGTCTTCTCCATGAAATATCACATGATTGGATCAAGTGAACAGAAGATAGCAACCACTTTGGACTTATTCATGCATATCAGAGGATGGGAAATAAATCCAACAAAAAGTCAAGGACTTTTTACCACAGTGAAACTATCAGGAGTTCAGGGTATGGGGTATGCAGAGATATTTCTTCTAACATGAAGGTTAAGTTATTGTACCTGCCCCAGTCCACACGAAGAGAGAAGCACAATACTTACTGGGCCTATCTGGGTACTAGAGACAGCTGTTTCCTCACATGGATGTATTACTTTGACCCATATACCAAGTGACTCAGAAAATTGTTAGCTTTAATCACGGCCTGAAATAGGAGAAGGCTTGTCAATACAGGTTGCAGAGAAGATTACTCTTATCACTTGGACCATATGATTCAGCATACCCAAAAGTACTTGTGGTGTCAGTGGCATATAGGGAAGATGCATGGGACCTTTGAAAGCCACTATAAGTGAATCACACAAGAGACTATTGGTATTTTGGAGCAAGACTCAATTGTCATCTGTAGATTATTATCTGTCTTTTGAGGGACAGCTCTTGGCTGGGTATTGGGTCTTAGTGGAAACTAAACATTTGACAATGGAGCTCCAAATTACCATGAGACTTGAGATTCCCATTACCTAACTCACTAAGTCATAAAATAGGTTGTGGCAGCAGCAATCCCTTATGAAATATAAATGGTATGTGTTGTAAGAAGGCGCGTGGGCTGCATCCTTTCTTTCAGCTCCTGGCTGCCAAAATCATTACACAGAAACTGTATTTATTGAAATACTGCCTGGCCCATTAGTTCTAGCCTCTTCTTGGCCACCTCTTACATCTTGATTTAGCCCATTTTTAATAATCTGTATTCACCATGAGGATGTGGCTTACTGGCATGAGTCTAACCAGTGTCCATCTTGGGCCGGAGAAGCATGGTGTCTGTCACACTTCCCTTCCTCCCAGTATTCCATCCTGTCTACTCTGCATAACTAATTTCTGCCCTATCAAAAGGCCAAGGCAGTTTTCTTTATTTAACCAATGAAAGCAATACAAATGAAGAAGCACCTCCTACAGCATATCCCCTTTTTTTGTTTAAACAAAAAAGAAAGGCTTTTACTTTAACATAGTAAAATTACATATAACAAAACAGTTATTAAGCAAGAATTACAGTTACAATATTTATTTCTATTTTATTATCTGCCAAGTAAATTGCTAGGGAAAGTACAACATGTGCAATTTTTTTAAAAATATCTTACCAAATTAAGAATATGGAATCAATAAACAAATTAATTTGAATTGGGAATTCAATGATGAGAAAACTTTTAAATATTAAAGATGGTAGAACAAAAGATGTCATAACAACTGTGGTAGAGACCTGCATAAAATGGGAGAGGTATGAATACAAATGAAAGGAAAAATGCTTGGTCCATTTCTAATATAATATTAACAGACCTTTTAATGTATATCTTTTAATGCCCAAATTCGCAACCTTCTATCCTACCTTAAATTAAGTGTTTCACCAACCATGATTTATAACCACTACTGGAATAAATTGATTAGAAAATAGGTTGAGCTTGAGGATGTATATATGATATAATATTGGAATCCAGTAGCCAGATGAAATTATATGGTCTGTAGTAGAGAAAGAAGTGCTGCAACATGGTTTTGATGCTACTTTAAGGTTTTTTAAGACTACAGCTCTATGTTTTCCCTTACCTCTTCCCTTCATTAAAACAGAAATTACCACTCCGCTAAACTATAATTATTTGATGCAGTGTAATAGATGTTATTTTATAACTTACTTACAAGTATTATAGTGACCTGGCATATTATGGCTGTCATTTCCCAAACAGCAAATAGTCCATTTGCGGGCACGCACACACACGCACACACACACACACACACACACACACACACACACACACACACACACACTAAAATGTGACTGCTGAGTATCAACTCAAAACAGTGAATTAAGAGATAAATTCTGACATGAGTAAAATGTGTGAACAATTTGCTGTGCTTCAGAAAAAGCCATTCCTGTGAAAGATGGGTCTATTATTGTTCATATATGAACAGCCCAATATGTTATTGTGTATAGTGTTTCAGTTTCTCCTCCTAAAAGACCAGTCTCAAATTAAGTTGAAAATTAAGTCTCAATTAAGTTGAAAATGTGGAACAAGAAACATGTTTCTTAAAAGAAAATTAAGTCTCAAATTAAGTTGAAAATGTGGAACAAGAAACATGTTTCTTAAAAGAAAATGGAAATAACATTGGGTTGAGATTGTTCTTCATTAGACCTGTAGCTTTATAGCACTAGCTGAAGTTTTAAAGTGATACTGATCAGTGAGAGGAAAGAATGCTAGTAAAATTGATGAACAAAGTATGTGAGCAAGCACTATGTGAAAAGAATACAATATTATTTTGGTCCTCTCACTTCCCCATTTATTAAGGATTATGAAATGTGGTATAGTTATTTACCTATATTGCTTGAAATTTTCTGTGTGAGATTCTCAGTTCTAGCTATATTAGTGAATAATATACTCCATTATCAACTTTCATCTCTGTTTACACAGTTTTCTCTGCTTTAAAAATCAAAATCACCATTTCCACTCTGAACAACCTAAATTTTGTCTTCAGGACTCACATCTACTTGCTCCATAATTATTGATCTCTCCTCTCTTCTGACATCAGGATTTCTATACCCCTGTGTGACACTTGATGGGAGTTCAGAAATTCTTTGGATCCTGTAAAATATAGTATCTTTGTTCTCATTAGGAGAAAGTCCCGAGGATTTTATGACAATTCCAAAGATGTAATTCAGATGAAATGTAAAATAATCAATGACTTAACACTTCCATTTAGCACAGTCATGATTTCTTCCCTTGATAGCTTCTTGTCTAAATGCATCATTCTCATTATTTCACGTAGTTCAGACGTTACTTATGCATATGTCTCTTACCTTCTCAACAGAAAGTAAATGTTGATAGACACAGTAGCTACTGAAGATAGCATTGATTGATCACTTGACTAAATTTTATCAAATGACAGTGCTTTCCCTATGCCTATGCCATATGATATGTGTACACAAACACTATATCTCACTGTAATCAATTCTCATTAGAATTATATCACAATTTACGGATGAATAAAATTTCATTGCTTATGGAGACCACATTTTCTTTGGAAGAATGAAATTCCATCAATTATAAGAAAATGGATGAAAACAGAGATAATAATTTTACATGAAATAAACCAGACTTGGAAAAACATTGTGTATTTTCAAAGTGTATGAAATATTTGCATGAAAATGTCATAACTAAAACCAATCATTTTATTTGTTAAAATTAATATATGCAAAAAGAAGTTTTGTAAAAATTCAATTGTACTTTATGGTTGTGAGATAACCTAAAAATGATGCAAAGTTTGGCCTTGTAATAATTCTAGGTCACCTCATTAGGATTGTTTCATTAATGCAATCAACATTCTAGCTAATAATAGAACTCTACCGAGATTCTGTTTTTATTACTCAACCTTATTATTAAGAGATAATTAGTTTCATGAATATTTTCAGAAATCCACATAAATCAAAACATTTCTATTTAATATTCACTTGGGGGATTCCACAGACATTCCACATATCCCAACATAATTACATGATATCAGTTCACAGATCAGATATCATAATCACAAAATGACTTAGGAAACCCACTGGAACTATATGAACAAAAATTAGAATTATTTGGAATTAATACTGAAATAAGGAATGTTTCTTTGAAGAATTGTATTAAGAAAATATATTATGGAGCAGCTAGATGGAGTTTTGTACAAGTAAATGACATGGGGGTTTCATTTTAATATTAAGACATGAAAGAAAGATACAGGAGACAGTAATTGTTGCATATATAAGAATACAGAAATATTATGGGACTGAAGAGATGACACAGAGGTTAAGTGCATTGGCTGCTCTTCTAGAGGTCCGGAGTTCAATTCCCCACAACCATATGGTGACTCACAAACATCTATAATTGAATCTCGTACCCTCTTCTATAATGCAGGCATATATACATGCAGAACATTTTGCACATAACAAATAAATAAAATATTTAAAAGAAGAGAAAAATTATGCTCAGACAAAATGCACTAAATTACAAAGTTTGTAAAATACATTAGGAAAGATAGAAATCATCACACTAATTAGTACACAGAACTTCATGGTGACTCTGTACCCACCTCAGAAAGATGAGAATAAGACCACAGTTGTGATTCCTTGAATAAAACACTAATTTAAGTATTATTCATAAAGAAGAATGGTTTTTATTTGAATTCCATAATATAGGAAGCCTAGCCAAGATGGGAGGCTAACCAAAAGCCTAAAAATAACTGCACCACCCTACCAGGGAGTCTAGCCAACAACCTGCTTGACCTTGGAGTCCAGCTGAATAAACTTCAAATACCAGTACAAAAGCACACAAGAACAAAAATCTTACTAGTAAAGTATATTCATAAACAAATTGTTATGGTGGTAATTAAATCAACCTTAACCTTAATACAAAAGTTTAAATCAAAGAATTAAAAATAACAATGAACACCAATACTTAATAGATACACATGTAGAAATTATAAACATTTGTTTTGGTAACACAAAGTTGGAGAAAACAATAAAAAACTATGTAGAGATTTCATCTGTGATTTTAGTTGTCATCAATTTTAAGTAGATAAGTATATTCAGTTTATGTTAATAATCAGTTGTATTTTGTGCTATGTATCTCATGAATAAGCTAATCCACTTGAATATTGTGGGACTACACTAAAGAAGCAAAGACATTTAACTTATAGGACAAAGGTTGTTATATTGTTGCTTGTAATTGATATATTTTTAAGAAGCTTTAGAATTTTAAATTTAATTATATACTAATTTCAGACTGATTGCCTTAAACATGAGGACCTGCGTTGAGCCCCTATTAAGAATCCAGGTGTGGAAGTACAGAGTTGTAATCTCAAAGATGAGAAAGTAGAAATGGGTTGATCCCTTACATTTATGTCAAGTATCACTAAATTGACAAGCCCCAGTTCCTAATGAAAGACCATGTCTCAAATATAGATATAGATAGATAGATAGATAACTTCAAAGTGAAGATGGGAAAACAGTACTTTCTGCACAAAGCTGTTGGTCTGAGTGATTTTCCCCAGAACAAAAGGAAGAAGACGAGGACTGAATTTCAAAACTATCTCTTTTTTTAAAAAAAAATTCTTTTTATTGATTTTTATTGAGCGCTACATTTTTCTCTGGTCCCATCCCTGCTTCTCCCCTCCCCCTTCAACCCTTTCCCAAGGACCCCATGCTCCCAATTTACTCGGGAGATCTTGTCTTTTTCTACTTCCCATGTAGATTAGATCTATGTAAGTCTCTCTTAATTTCCACATTGATATCTAAATTTTCTGAGATTGTGGTTTGTAGGCTGCTTTTCTTTGCTTTATGATTAAAAACCACCTATTGTTGAGTACCTGTGATAATTGTCTTTCTGTGTCTGGGTTACCTCACTCAAAATAATGTTTTCTAACACCATCCATTTTCCTGCAATATTCAATATGTCATTATTTTTTCTGCTGTGTAGTACTCCATTGTGTAAATGTACCACATTTTCCTTATCCATTCTTCAGTTGAGGGGCATTCATGTTGTTTCCAGGTTCTGGCTATGACAAACAATGCTGTTATAAACATAGTTGAACACATGTCCTTGTGGCACCATTGAGCATTCTTTGGATATATACCCAAAAGTGGTATTACTGGGTCTTGAGGAAGGTTGTTTCCTAATTTTCTGAGAAATCGTCACACTGACATCCATAGGGGTTGTACCAGCTTGCATTCCCACCAGCAATGCAGAAATGTTCCCTTTTACCCCACAACATCTCCAGCATAAGTTGTCATTAGTGTTTTGATCTTGGCCATTCTTACAGGTGTAAGATGGAATCTCAGTTGTTTTGATTTGCATTTCTCTGATGATTAAGGATGATGAACATTACTTTAAGTGTCTTTCAGCCAAATTAGATTCCTCTGTTGAGAGTTCTCTGTTTAGGTCTGTACTCCATCTTTTATTGGATTATTAGTTCTTTTGATGACCAATTTCTTGAGTTCTTTGTATACTTTGGAGATCAGACCTCTGTCTGATGTGGGGTAAGTGAAGCTCTTTTCCCATTCTGTAGGCCGTCGTTTTGACTTGTTGACCGTGTCCTTTGCTTTAGAGAAGCTTTCCAGTTTCAGGAGGTACCATTCATTAATTGTTTCTCTCAGTGTCTGTGCTGCTGGGGTTATATTTAGGAAGTGGTCCCCTGTGCCAATGTGTTCAAGTTTAATTCCCACTTTCTCTTCTATAAGGTTCAGTGTAACTGACTTTATGTTGAGGTCTGTGATCTATTTGGACATGAGTTTTGTGCATGGTGGGTCTATTTTCATTCTTCTACAGGTTGATATCCAGTTATTCCTGCACCATTTGTTAAATATGCTTTCTTTTTTCCATTTGATATTTTTTCCTTCTTTGTCAACAATCAGGTGTTTGAAGGTGTGTGGATTAATATCTGTGTCTTCTATTCGGTTCCATTGGTCCTCCTGTCTATTCTTATGCCAATACCAGGCTATTTTCAGTATGGTATCTCTGTAGTAGAGTTTGAACTCAGGGATTGTGATGCCTCCAGAAGTTCTTTTATTGTATAGGATTGTTTTGGCTATCCTGAGTTTTTTGCTTTTCCATATAAAGTTGAGTACCATTCTTTCGAGGTCTGTGAAGAATTTTGCTGGAATTTTGCTGGGCATTGCATTAAATCGGTAGATTGCTTTTGGTACAATTGCCATTTTTACTATGTTAATTCTGCCTACCCAAGAGCATGGGAGATCTTTCCACTTTCTGGTGTCTTCTTCAGTTTCTTTCTTCAGAGATTTAAAGTTCTTGTCATACAAGTCTTCCACTTGTTTGGTTAGAGTTATTCCAAGATATTTTATACTATTTGTGTCTATTGTGAAGGGTGTTGTTTCTCTGATTTCTTTCTCAGCCTTTTATCATCTGTGTACAGGAGGGCTACTGATTTTTTTGAGTTGATCTTGTATTCTGCTACATTACTGAAAATGTTTCATGTTTTACAACCAGCCTATGCCTCACTAACATTTATTTGCTTTTCTAGAACCTACATTATATTCATTATAAAATAAAAGTCAAGGTTTGCAAAATTAACAGTATTTGATGCATACAAACAGGGAAGTAATTAATATCATGAGGAATAACTAATGTATTTACCATCACAAAGTTATTTTTTGCATCCTCAAATATCTACTCATTTATTTTTCTCCATAGACACTATCTAATTACCTTAAGTCATAATTGTGTAATATGTCTCCTAACTTTTCCATGTTTATTTTGGCCTACATTAATCTGTCTCATTCTCTACCCATCCATGGTAACTAATGAGTTTTTTTACTGTGTTCATTTTGTCTCATTTTTAATTGAGGGTTCTTCTTTAACAAGTCACATGTAGACAATATGTTGTAATAATTCTTTTCCTTCTACCTTTTCCTATCTTCCTACTATCCCTACCAATCCCCCAAATCCTGTAAATCTCCTTCTAAGATTTCTGATTATAGGCTTTGTTGTGTGAGCCATTTATTTTATTCAGTACTGTGTGTACAACCATTTCATTGGAACTATCCAATGGAACCTGATGGCATCACCATTGGGTACACAACTGAATGAAATCAGTGATTTTTCCTCTTACTTATTATACCAGTAGTAAATGGTTCTTCAGTTAAGGGTGGACTGCATAAGTACCTCTTTCATTCATGTCCTGTTCATTCATATTGATTGCTGTTCACATAGTGCAGACATCTACTGCTGCTGTGAGCTCTTCTTTGGAATGGCTGTGTCTTACCCAGAAGCTGGAATTTCACAAACCTTCTCCCCATAAAGAAAGAAAGAGAGATAAATAGAAAGAAAGAAAGAAAGAAAGAAAGAAAGAAAGAAAGAAAGAAAGAAAGAAAGAAAGAAGGAATGAAGGAAGGATGGAAAGAGTGAAGTTAAGAAAGAAAAATGGTGGGTAAAACTATTTTTAAACATTCGACATTCTTGTTATTCAAGTTACCACTCTATTTAGACATTTGCTTTCAGGCATTATTTCCATTCTGGCATGAAGGTAAGAATATATTCAGTCTTTTTATCAATATATTCTGTTCAATATAGATTAAATTTAGGACATGGAGAATTTTCCTGGTATTGTCCTTGAAGTTTGATCTCTATTGGACAGTTTGCTACTGCTGAGTCTGCTGCGGAGCTCCTTCCGTTCCTTCCACCAATAGCCAAGATACCAGCTTACTTAGGCATGGGCACTTTGGCTTAAAAAAGCAGTGGTAGTCGTGTACTCTCTCTCTTGCTTCAGACTCCAGTTCCGGCTACCAGACTTTTCCTGGCAGTGCAGAGGGCTGTTGTCTAGGATGGTGAACTATAAGTTTTTCCCTTTAAATAAATAACCCTTTTATTAATCATAATTCCAAACTGATGTGGGATTGTTTTGTGACTTACTCCTTTACCTGGCATCCAACGTTTGGTTTTAGAACCACCCCCCACTCCCCCACTCCCCTGCGGCTCGAGCCCTCCCTTAGCCACTGCCTGTGCATGGAGCCATCAGTTCAACATAGAATTTTGCGCATTGGCTTTTCTTGCCGCAATTCTTTACATGCCTCAGATTGGCTTCAAGTCCCCATGCACCCTATCATTTGCCTTCCAACGTGGATTTAAACTCCATGCCTCCTGGGATCCATGGGCCTGGACAGTCTCTGCCAGCCTGATTTGATCTTTTCTGAGTGGTTTTTAAATCCCCCTTTGCGGTGCAGTGCTTAGGCAGTGCAGTCAGAGTGCAAGTGCAAGGGTTGCCAAATGCTGAAAACCCCTTGGGTCAAAGTCCCTGTGAAGTCCTAGGATCTCAAATAGACACACTGTTTAAAATCCCTGCCACAACAGGGCTGAGCGCTGCCACAGCGGCATTTGCAGCGTGACCCTTTGTCCCAGCAGATGCAGCATAGGGATGGTGGGTTCACGGTTGGCCGCTCTAGCAGCGGCTGTGTCACAACCCCCTGCATCAAGTAGGAGTGAAGCAGCAGGGCAGGTGCCCGGGGTGAACTGTGCTGTTTATCAGCTGCTATAAGCTCCCTGGGTTTTCTTTGCCTGTGCCTGGACTGTGGGTTTTCTCTCTGTGTGTACTACATCTAACCTCTTGAGTGAGCAGATTTTAAAACAGGATTTGTCGTGACACCATTGCATCGGTTCCAGTCGCGACTTGGAAACAGTGCCATCTGCTGGTTAACAGGTAAAATGGCAGGTTTCATTTTTAATGAGACTCTTGTCAAGGTTTTTGCTGCCACTATGGGAGAAATCACAAGGGCCTATATGCCTATGGAGGTACCTCAATTTACTGGTTATTAGGTTTCAGTTTTCTTCTTCATATTTTATCATTATGGAAGTATATGGCATTAATTGATAGGCAAAATTGAATCCATATCTAAGGGTACTAGGAACATACCTGAGAGGGTCCAGGCTATTGAATTTGACATTCAGAAATTATCACAGAGTTTTGATGAGGTAACAGACAGAATATATCTCCAGGATGGTAATTTACACGATGTTCAGGAGCATTTCAAGGAGGAGATGTTATCTTTGAAAGGAAACATAAAGACCTTGGAATTGCAGGTGCAGAATGGGGACCAAAAATTGATACCATAGGGAAATCACTAGAAACATTTGCAGGTCAGGAGATTCAGGCTTTACGAGAGATTATGATCAAGAGATTTGAAATGATTGAGGAAATTATTGGAGCTGATGATCGGGGTGAGAAAACACAAGGGCAGAATACACTGTCACCACCAGATGTCAGAACTGGTTTACCCAGGATTATAGCAACATACCCTGTAATTTACTCTAACAAAGTGTCAACTTCTAAAGGCTCAAAGGGAGCCAAAGAAGGTAGATGGATACCAATAGGGATGAATGATCTGAAGGAAATTAAGCACGCTGCTGTTACTTATGGCTTGCAATCTACATTTGTTAAGAAAATGATAAAAACTTGGGCTTCTAATGTCAGGGCTATGCCCCATGATTTCTCCCAGTTAGCATCCATGATCTTAGAATATGGACCTTCCTTGATGTTTGGAATTTATTTCAGAGAAGAATCCAAACATATGGAAAGCAAGGGAGAACAAAGGATATGGAGGTTTCCCAGGAACAAATTCTTGGTGTAGGAGAATTTGCTGATCCACAGGTCCAAGCTCTTTACGACAAAGAAGTATTGTCCCTATGCCACAAAGCAGCCTTGAATGCTTGGGATAGAATACCAGAATCAGGAAGAAGGATCGAATCATATACCAGAGTTAGGCGGGGACAGGGATAACCCTATACTGACTTTTGGCAAAGATTAATTTAAGGTTCTGAACATAGGAGTAACAGACCCAGAAGGTAGATTAATAGTTCTTGAATCGCTGGCTTTTGAAAATGCAAACTTAGAGTGCAAAAAGATAATTGGGCCTTTAAGGTCTTGATCAGCACTTATGGATAAATGGATTCAGTATACCATGAATTTTCAGACATTTAACTACGATGATGAATCTTGGATAGGGGAAGCTATTTCCAAAGCAATGAAGGGCTATCACCCTGAATTTTAATTGTGGTAAATTAGGACACCTGAAAAGGCATTGCAGGCAAGAAATTTCTAGGAATACCTCATCTGGGAATGGCAAGAATAGGAAACCTCAGCCTTCAAGTATATGTAGGAGGTATGGTAAAGGACGATATTTGACCAATGAATGCAGATCAACAACACACAGACAAGGCAACCCAATACCATTGGGAAACTCCCTGAGCGGCTTCTTGCAGGCCCCCAAGCCAAAAGTGGCCCAGTAATTCGCAGTAACCGTGGAGGATATGTCACACAAGTAAAATTTAAAACTCTAGAACCTTCTGTACAAGACCAAAAAGTTCTAAATGATGGCTCAAATTTAGAGGATAAGTCAGAAATTCAAATAAGAAATCAGAAGCGTATAAATTGGCAAACCTCCATAAATGATCAGAGACCAAAGCTGAGAGTACGTACAAATGGAATTGTGATTGTTGGCCTGATAGACATATGAGCAGATGTGAGTGTCATCACTCCAGAATCTTGGCATCCAAATTGGCCTGTTCAAGAGGCAGATGTTCAATTACTAGGAATTAGAACCATATCTCAAGTTTAATAAAGCATGAGATGGGTTGACTGTATTGGGCCAGAAGGTCAAAGAGGAAAGCTAAGGCCATATGTAGCTGATATTGCTATAAATTTACGGGGCTGTGACCTGCTACAGCAATGGAATACACAGATTAACATTCCTGATGCTAATAAATCAGGGAAGGCAGGTTACAAATCAGACGAATTGAGTAAGGTGGAACAAAGCCCTTATAATTCTGTACAGAAGGCATTTAAAGAAACTCTTAATATAGTTACTGATTCACAATATGCAGAAAGAGTTATCTTGCATATTGAAACTACTGAATTTATACCAGATGATACAGAATTGACTTCATTGTTTATTCAGGAACAAGACATAATCAGGAATAGGCTTCATCCGATGTACATAACACACATCCAATCCCGTATGGGTCTGCCAGGTCCTCTAGCACAAGGTAATGCAGAAATTGATCAATTATTAATTGGAAGCATGTTGCAGGCTTCAGAATTTAATAAAAAAATCACGTGAATAGCAAAGGTTTAAAGAAAGAGTTTTCTATTACATAGCAACAAACTAAGGAGATTATAAAGAGATGCCCTACTTGCTCTTTATATAACCAAACACCGCTACCTGCATGGACTAACCCAAAGGGTACACAAAGGAATGAAATCTGACAGATGCATGTGTTCCACTTTGCAGAATTTTCAAAATTATAATATATATATCACACCATTGATACTTATTCAGGCTTTCAATGGGCAACTGCTTTAAGCTCAGAAAAAGCTGATCAGTAATCACACATTTATTAGAAGTTATGGTCATCATGGATATACCTGCACAAATTAAAACAGATAATAGTTCAGCTTATGTCTCTGGGAAAATGAAATGGTTTTTTTTGCTTATTATAATATTAAGCATGTTACAGGTATACCACACAATCCTACAGGTCAAGCAGTCATAGAAATATCGAATTGAACAATATATGTTAAATAAACAGAAAGAGGTGGAAAATGCCCCCAAAAATAGATTACATAATGCCTTATTAACCTTGAATTTTCTTTTCTTTTTTTTTTTTTGGTTTTTTCGAGACAGGGTTCTCTGTGGCTTTGGAGCCTGTCCTGGAACTAGCTCTTGTAGACCAGGCTGGTCTCGAACTCACAAAGATCCGCCTGCCTCTGCCTCCCAAGTGCTGGGATTAAAGGCGTGCGCCACCACAGCCCGGCATCCTTGAATTTTCTTAATGCTAATGAGAAAGGAACAACAGCAGCAGAACGACATTGAATAATGGAAAAGTCTGCTGAACTAAATCAACTGGTTTATTTCCATGATGTGTTGACCTCGCAATGGAAGCCAGGAGATGTGCTACATTGGGGAAGGGGTTTTGCTCTTGTTTCCACAGAAGAAAATTGTGGATACCATCAAAATTAATAAAGGTTCGGTTTGAAACCTCTTGGAAAGGAGACATGACAGCTCATCCACAATGATAATCATAAAGATGGTAAGAAACACATATAGGATGGGGCAGGGTTCTGTTCTTGCCTTTGCATGAAAACACTCATCTTTAAAAAATTCGAGAGACCCTGGATGTTTGAATACTGGCAGTTGGAAAAATAACTACCCAGTAGGGATCATCAAGAAAACCGAATAGGTTCTGTAAGTATAAAAATCAAAGATATATATATGTGTGTGTGTGTGTGTGTGTGTGTGTGTGTGTGTGTGTGTGTATTTATATTTCTAAATTTATAGAGCTGGTTTTGGAGTTGGACTCTGACTCAGTCCCTCTCTAATTCCAAGCCTGTTGTTAAAAGAAAAACCTAGAGTTTCTGTCTCATGTCAGCAGCCATGATATGGGACAGAAAGAAAAAGAATTTGGAAAACATCTTTGCTTTTCGTCATATCTATCATACCTTTCACTGAATATATATGTCTGTATATGTCTATATAATTAATGTTTAAGTTTTCCACAATGAACAATGAATTTTCCTGCAGTAATCTTTGAAGTTTCCAGGAAGAAGATGGGACCCCCATAACAACAACTCCACCTGGTTGATATGACGTCATGATACTGATAGCGCTACTACAAAACAATTCCAAGTTGGTTAGCTGAAATGGTGCACATCTTTACAACATTCTGGCTCTATCTCCACAAAATGCTATTTGCAATCTTACCAGACATTAATCTTGAAATTTAACCATCATTTTACTTTCACAGGATCTCCTAGAAAGAATGTCGCCCCCATGACAGCTGGAAGTAATTCTAGAAGACGACGTCCCCTCTCCCAGCAAAGTTTGTCCTGGGGTTTAGGGACATCATTTAGGGGTTAATTATAATTGGTATACGGTTGAGGGTGGGTGGAGGAATATTATAAGTTTAGGGATCTTTTTGAAAAAAAAAAGAGGGAAAATTAGATGATGGGCTAATAGATTGGTATTTATGAGTTATTGTTTATAGACAATTACATTGGCATAGATTCTTGTATATGGATACAAAGTTAAATTATATTATATATTATATGCATGCATGTTTCTACCTCTGTTTAAAACATTTTTTCTTTTTTTCTTTTCTTTTTTATTTTTCCATTCAAAAATTGACCCTTCCTCCCCTTCTCCCATTACCCTCCTGCTCCCCCACTAGCCCTCTGCCCTCCCTCTCCATCCTTAAGAGACGGCAGGGTACCCTGCCCTGTGGGAAGTCCAAAGCCCTCCCCCTTCCATCCCTGACTAGGAAGGTGTGCATCCATGTAAACTCGGGTCCCAAAAAGCCAATACATGCTTAACAGAAAGATCCCAGTGCTATTATCAAACGGCTTCTCAGTCTGTCTCCATTGGCAGCCACATTTAGGGAGTCTGGTTTGATCACATGCTCAATCAGTCCCAGTCCAGCTGGATTTGGTGAGGTCCCATTAGATCAGGCACACTGTCTCAGTGGGTAGACCAACCCCTCGTGGTCCTGACTTCCTTGCTCATCTTCTCCCTCCTTCTGCACTTCAACTGGACCTTGGGAGTTCAGACCATTGCTCTGCTATGGCTGTGGGTCTCTGTCTCTATCTCCATCCATCAGATGAAATTTCTATGGTGATATTCAAGATATTCATCAGTGTGACTATGGGACAAGGCCAATACAGGCACCCTCTCCTTTGCTGCCCAAGGACCTGCTGGGGACATCCCCATGGACACCTGGGATCCCATCTAGAGCCAAGTCTCTTGCCCACCCTAAAATGGCTCCCTTAATATAGATATCTTCTTCCCTGCTCCAATATCTGCCCTTCGTCTATTTCTACCCTCCCACTCCTCCAAGCTCTCCTCAGTCCTTCCCTTCTCCCTTCTTCTTCCCCATCTCCCCTTTCCCCAACCCCACCCACACTGCTACCCCTACCCCTGTGCTCCCAACTTTTGCCCAGCAATCTTGTTTACTTCCAATTTCAAGGATGATCTATATATGTTTTTCTTTGGGTTCACATTGCTATTTGGCTTTTCTAAGGTTGTGAACTATAGGCTTAATGTCCTTTGTTTATGACTAGAGTCCACTAATGGGTGAGTACATACCATATTCATCTTTTTGGGTCTGGGTTATCTCACTAATGATAGTGTTTTCTATTTCCATCCATTTGAATGCAAAATTCAAGATGTCATTGTTTTTTTACTCCTGAGTAGTACAATAATGTGTATATATTCCACAATTTCTTTATCCATTCTTCCATTGAGGGGCACCTAGGTTGTTTCCAGGTTCTGGCTATTACAAATAATGCTCCTATGAACATAGTTGAACGAATGCTTTTGTAGTATGATTGGGCATCTTTTGGGATAATTCCCAAGAGTTGTATTGCTGGATCGTGAGGTAGGTTGTTTCCCAATTTCCTATCATCGGTGTTTTTGATTTTAGCCATTCTGACAGGTGTAAGATGGTATCTCAAAGTTGTTTTGATTTGCATTTCCCTGTTCGCTAAGGAAGTTGAACATGACCTTAAGTATCTTTTGGCCATTTGAACTTCTTCTGTTGAGAATTCTCTGTTCAGATCATTACCCCATTTTTTAAATTGGGTTATTTAGAATTTTATTGTCTAGTTTCTTGAGTTCTTTATATATTTTGGAGATCAGACCTTTGTCTGATGTGGGGTTGGTGAAGATCTTCTCCCATTCAATAGGATGCCTTTTTGTCTTAATGACTATGCCCTTTGCTTTACAGAAGCTTCTCAGTTTCAGGAGGTCCCATTTATTCATTGTTGCTCTTATTGTCTGTGCCACTGGGGTTATACACAGGAAGTGGTCTCCTGTGCCCATGTATTGCAGGCTACCTCCCACTTTCTTTTCTGTCAGGTTCAGTGTGGTCAGATTTATATTGAGGTCTTTAATCCATTCGGACTTGAGTTTTAAAACATTTTTTATGTATTAATATATATATTTACCATATTGTAATGTACATTTCTAACTCTGATAAGCTACTTTTTTATTCTTTATGTATTGATATATATTTACCATATTGCAGTGTACATTTCTACCTCTGATCAAGATACTTGTACATTGTTTACATTTGGAGGTCATTATCCTCATTTATTTCACAGTCGTTTATTGTCTTATTCTTTAAGTTAGATAGATATTAAGAATTATATATTAATAGTCATCTATGTTTGTTATATTTATCATTAGACTAATCGGGTTTTTTAGATATATGAAGATTATATTCTTTATAAGTAGATAATCTTCAACCTCTTCAAAGAGTTGTAGAAAATGGCATTTAATCTAACTTAGAGTTTTATGGTAGCAAGATACAGTCGCTCTTGGCAACACTGATATATTCTAGAGAGACTCTTGAGCACCAAAGGCACTCCACTTGGAGGTTGTCTTCTTCTGGTCAAAACCGGACTCTGGGCAAGGAACTGCCCATACCTCAACTACTAACAAAATACATAGTATCTGGAAATGGATAATCAGAACTTTCAAAGCGTAAGACAGTTTTAAAAAATTTCTTGCCTTTAAAAATAATCTGTCAATTATTCTAGGCCTTAGCCAAAGTTGGTTGCTTCAACGCTGCAAATGTGATTTGGGGTGATTGCCCAGGTAGGCAATTGTCTCTGTGATTTGTTGCATGTTTTGGAAGTTGTTTGATTGCACTTCCTAATTACTCAAGTAATATTATTTCCCTTCTCAGATCTTCGATGGGGTTGAAGACTAGATAAATGTATTTACTTTCTCATGACTTGGCCAAGTTATTTATTATACAAGACTTAAGCTAGTTAAAATAGGATATTTGTTCTTATTGTATATAATTTTTAGCAAGTTTAGAACTCTCTTACTTAAACAAAAGGGGAGGTGCTGCTGGAGCTTCTTCTGTTCCTTCAGCCAATAGCCTTTAAGATACCAGCTCACTTGGGTGTGGGCTCTTTGGCTTAAAAAAAAGAAGCAGTAGCTGTGCACTCCCTCTCTTGCTTTGGACTCTGCTTCCAGCTACTAGAATTTTCCTGGTCGTGCAGAGGGCTGCTGTCTGGGACGATGATCTGTTTTCCCCTTTAAATAAATAACCCTTTTATTAATCATAATTCCAAACTCGTGTGGGATTGTTTTTGACTTACTCCTTTATGAGTCTATGAATGTTGACAAAGGAAAAAAGGTATAACAGTCTTACTCATCAGAGAATCTTGTGTGGTATACCAATGAGCAGCATGATTAGATAGGCCCACTGGTTCAATATTGACATAAATGTTATAGGAATAACTAAACACTTTCAATTGTATTTAAGGTCTGTCCCATGAAATGGAACTTATACCTGACGCTATTGTTAGGACCAAAAAAACTGTGGTTTGACCAATAATAGGTCCTAGGTGAGAACCTTCTGCTATGGTTATTCTAAGTAGATAATTTTTATACTGACTCCTAATGCCTTATTGTTATACCCATAGACTAGTGTATATCTCATTCCTCATCAGATAATCTTCTTCTGCAGCAATGGCAATTAACATGGATTCATAGACATCTAAGATATAGATAATATAAAATTTCAAAAGGCTAAGTACTAAATGGGACATCTATATTATACTCTCCCATGCCAATAAATAAATATCATGACAGAAAAAGGGCTAGAAAGATTTTAAAAGTCAGAGACAGTGGATGACTATGGGGAAACTGTTAACAATACGTTCCTTAGAAAACATTAATTTCCTCAAATGGAGCAATATTTTTTCTTTCGATTGATGACTCAGAAATTGCAGCATGTATTAGAATAGGAGTGAAAGGTACCACCGATATAGAAACATATTTATAAAACACAATATTTGATCAGTCATTGAGCCAGGTAGGCACCAATGTGATGTAAGTGCTATAGATGCACATCACAATGTAGATAATCAGATGTTAAATTATTCTGCATATTGCTCATTATCTGCAACTTTTATAGATATTCCTGTAAAGCAGAAGCTTTAATTTATTTTTTCACAAAGAAGTTTAATATTAGTTTCTAAAGTATACATATTCTTTTTTCCATTTCTACTCCCTCAGTCAAGTTCAGTATGAGTTGTCCATATAACTTCATTAAGTCTAATTGTTTATTCTTTCATTTTGTTGTCTTCCTGTCAAAATTAATTTTCCAAAATGTGCTGTCACTATACCGAAACTATTACCTTTCTATAATCATTTCGAGATAACAGATTATGTCTTTTGAGTTAATAAGTTTCTACAATGCTTCAAAGGTCTTTTCAGATTAAAAAATACTGTCTGTAAAATGAATACAGAAATATAGTCCAGTTTCAAAAGACTAAGTACAAAAGGATAAGCACACTACATAAAAGTCACGGAAATACAAACTATGCCATATATAAGCACAAAAGTGAGGAGGTCAAACATCTCTCTATATAAAATATCTCAAAATCATAGAAAATTGTTCACATTAATACCATTAAATATTTCCCAGAAGTCAGTGGGCATCAGAACTTTGAGAGGTGGGGCCTTGTTGAAGGAACAATTTCACTGGCAGATGGATTTGTATGTTACAGTGTTGCCCCACTTCCCGTTCACTTTCTATTCTGTGCAGTTAGTGGACATATCTTCTCATAACCTCCTGCTCCCACAGCTGTGCGTGCAAGTTGTACTGTGCATTTCCCTGCCACGAGGAAATTTTATCGATCTGTAAACATGAGCCAAATTAAATTCTTTCTTCTGTAAGTTGCATTTGGTAATGGTTTTTAGAATAGCAACAGAAAAATTCACCAACACAAAAGTTGCTACCAGGGTGTATGTTGTTGCTGTGAAGAAACAGACCATGTTATTTTGGGAGGAAATTAAAAGACTTTATAATTTTGGAAAAGAACTGTAGTTGAGAACCGTAAGCAGAACTTAAGTGATCATTCTAATAGAAGCTTGGAAGGACAGCAGTACTGGAATTAATGTGGATCATGAAGTACCAGCTCTAGTGTTTTCAGAGCAAAATAAGTACTTTAACATAAATAGGAGTAGAGGTCAATCCAGTGATATTTTGGCAAAAAACTTGGCTTTATTTGGCTCAAGTACTGAGAAGGTGCCTAAGGCTAAATTAAAAAAAAAAAATGCAAGTCCAAGGCCCACCCCCCTCCCTCCCGGGCTAGGAAGGTGTGCATCCAAAAAGACTTGGTTCCCAAAAAGATAATACATGCAGAAGAGATAGGTCCTGGTGTCATTGTTGATGGCTTCTCCATCCGCCCACATTTGCCGCCACATTCAGAGAGTCTGGTTTGATCATATGCTCATTCAGTCCCAGTCCAGCTGGATTGGTGTGCTCCCATTAGTTCAGGCACACTGTCTCAGTAGGTGGACCAGCCCCTCACAGTCCTAACTTCCTTACTCATCTTCTCCCACCTTCTGCTCTTCAACTGCACCTTGGGAGCTCAATCCATTGCTCTGATGTGAATGTGGGTCTCTGTCTCTATCTCCATC
>PVIU01026411.1:0-22082 GCA_004026605.1 Ondatra zibethicus | reverse complement strand
TAATAAAGAAATTAATGCAGTAATACTTATAGGTGAGAGAAGGAAGGTTCAAGTCATTAGAATGTTTTTGTTCACTAATATAATGCAAGTCTAATTAGACTTATTAAATAAAAACCCAGAGTAAGATTTTAGGTGAAAGCTGAAAGATCAGATAAGCAGAGCAGGCAGCCACTAGCTCTCATCTGTCCAAATGCTCAGACAGAACAGACAAGATATATCTCTATGAATCCTCAGACTGAATGCCATGAGTTCCTGTCTCCTCCCACCTTATATTCCTCTCTCTCTCCAGCCATATCCCTTCCTGTTGCCACCGCCCTAGTGGTGGGATTAAAGGTGTGAGCCATCACTGTCTGGCTCTCTTTCTCTTTTAAACTGGATCAGTCTTGTGTATCACAAGGTGGTCTTGAATTCACAAAGATCCGTCTGCCTCTGCCTCCTGAGTCCCAGGATTAAAGGTGTGTTCCCCTACTGCCTGAACTCTATGGCTAACTGGTAGTTTATCTCTACACTCTGATCTTCAGGCAAGCTTAACTGTTAGATCACAAACAAAACATCACCACATTCTAAAACCAAACAACACAGTACAGAATGTTTGTATCTATATCCTTTATCTTACATAACCTTGGATTCTCTATTATTTCCTCTAGCCTAATGTATGTTTACTGCTTCATTCAAGCTTCTTGATATAGATAATCCTTATGACTAAAAATCTGGCAAAGAAACATCTAGAATTTTAAAGTTCAGCTTTGTAATGGCCGAATAGTAGCTCAATAGTAGAATGCTTACATGGCTAGCAGGTGTGCCCTGTGCCTTGATTTCAACTTCCAACATATTAAAAACTTATTTTTAGTACTATTCTGTAATTAATAACAATAAAACAACTTTCCTAGGAAACATTTCTTCTAGTATATCCATCTTATGACTTTTTTTAAATATTCCTCCGTACATTGGTTGAGGTGTTAGGTGATTCTTTTCTGTATCTGCGTGTTACTGGTGTTATAGTTATTTCCTATCTTTTCTTCTCATTTTTATGGGTTTTCATATCATTGTCTTCTAAGCTCTAGGGCAGAGTTGATGTTGTTAGTGTATGTTCTTACAGATTTTAAAATATTTTAGCAAGCATTTGATTTTTACTTTTTTCTAAATCTTTTTTTAGAAAACTTTATTTCATCATTAAACATTTTACATTTGTTTATTTGCTGTGAGCATGTATGAGTATGGGAGGGCATGTGTGCCAGAACACATGTATATGTTAGAGGACAACTTAATTAGCATCAGTTCTCTACTTCCACTATGAGGGTCCCATGTAGACTGAGACTCTGCTTTATTATTAACAGCCTGGTGGGATCCAAAGTGGATGGCAGGCCACATGGGTTAGCCAATGTTGGGCACCATTATGTTGATTGAGATTCCACTTTTGTCTCCTGGCTGTCCAGACCTGAATAATCACACAGAAACTATATTAATTATTACATTGTTTGGCCAATGACTCAGGTATATTCCTAGCTAGCTCTTACATCTTAAATTGACCCATTTCTATTAATCTATGTATTGCCACAAGTCTGGGGCTGACTGGTAATGGTCTGGCATATTTCTGCTTTGGCAGATACATGGCATCTACCTGACTCCACCTTCTTTCTCCCTGCATTCAGTTTAACTTTCCCACTTACCTATATTCTGCCCTGCTATTGGCCAAAGCAGCTTCTTAATTAGCCAATGGTGACAAAACATTGGCATGAAAGTAAACATTGAGAAGACTGAGATATAACACAAGGGAAGGGCACACAAGGATTTTAACATTATAATAAAGAATCAGAACCTCAAGCAAACAGTCAACTTTGTCTGTCTGCGTGGAAACCTCAGTTCAAAGAAAGGAACTATTTCAGACATCAAGAGGCAGATAGGGATAGAGTGGGCTGCATTCCAGCCACTGGGAAAGGTTTTGTCAGCAAGAGGCATAATGAAAACAACAAAATTATAAATATATGAGAACATGGTCTTGAGCTGCGTTATTTACAACTCCAAAACCTGGACAATCAAGTGCTCCTCAGAACAGTGACTGAATATGTTTGAGATGGCATGTCTCAGGAGGATTCTAGGTATCACACAAAGAGATAGGCTGTGTAGCAATGACATTAAGAAACGACTCCATTTACAGAAGAAAATAAACTATAGGATGCAGAATCAGCACTTAAGATACTTCAGTCATGTTATGAGAATGAATGAGGGAAGATACCTGAAGATAGCACTGCTTGGAGGAGTGCATGGTATAAGGCAAAGAGGAAGGCATAAAACCTGCTGGATAGACAGCATAAAGGAAGACTGTGGAGCTTTGAGTAGGACAATAACACAAGCATCTAGGACTGCCCAGGATAGGAACAACTAGAGAACCACCATAAATGGGCTGCACACGCATGCCTAAGAATTGCCGGGGCATAAATGACGATTAAAACATATTCATAGCATACAGAGGGGAATCCCACATCAGTCCCAGATTCTAACACAGGTCGTTGAACTTGGCAGCAAGCACCTTAAGTCCCCTACAGTTGAGTTAATAGCCAGCTCTTCTAGAAACTGGAAGTTACAGCATTCACTGAATGGTATAGTCCCTTATAAAGGAAAATCGTTGTCTGACTCTATGCTGAATTGGAAGGGGAGTCTGGGCAAATGCACTTACGCTGTCTGATTTTATGTCAATTTGACAAAAGCTAGAATACTTTGGGAAGAGGGAAAATTTAGAAAATCCTCTCACAAGACTGGGCTGTGGGTAAGCTTATGGTTCATTTTAAGTTAGTAAATGATATAGAAGGGCCCAGCTCATTATGGGTGGTGTTATACTTTGGTAGCTGGTCTTAGAGTATATAGGAAAAACAAAGTAAGCAAGCCAGGAGGAGAAGGCTATTAAACAGCATTATTACATGGCCACTGCTGGAAGTTCCTACCTTGACTTCCTTCAGTGGTAACTGTTACTTGAAAGTCTGCAACAAAATAAATCCTTTCCTCCCCAAATTGCTTTTGGTCAGAGTATTTAATCACCGTGATAAAAACATAAGCAGGACAGCATGCTGGCCTATCCAAACCATATTCTCTTAAACTGTAAATGTTGATTTGCTCCGTAATCTTCAGTGATTTGAAAAATCCCAGGTCTTCTCAGTTTACAGAGATAGGCAAGTCTAAAAATCTCAGGGAGTGTCCAGGAGAGTTCAGATGCTGATTATGTTGTTGAATTTTATCCATTCACAAACTGGAAGCTGGATGCTACCAGCTGAGTATGCTGATGAGGGTAGGAGGGTGCACTGCCAATGACCATAGGGTCCACCTGGCTCCTCAGGGACTGGCTGTTGCCTACTCCAACATCTGGAAATAGGCCAGTTAGAAGTTGGATGCTTGTGGAGCATCTGAAAAGGTTGGAATGCTAGGTGTTTGCTTATCAGAGAGAAGCTGAAATCTGAGTTTAAATGCACATTCATTCTGTGCCGAACCCAAGGTAATGTTTTGGGAAGTCCTTGTGTACGTATTATTCAAAACCATATCATGTTACCTGATCCTTTAATGAATGTTAGAAGCCTGCCAGAGGGTTGAGGTGTTATTGAAGAGTCTGGGAACTGGGAAAGTTTTCCCAGTTGAGGTGGCCCTTGCAGGTGCCATACAGGGAAGTGAAGTCCTACAGAGATAAGAATGAAAAGGCATTGCAGATTGACTTATCAACTTGGATCAAACTTCAGGAAGTCTAATAACAGAGGTGTTTTTTTTTTTTAATCAATGTAATCAAGACCAGTACAATTTGAGAAAAAAGTTTCCTGGCATAATACAATTCTCATTGTACAAGGAGTCATAATTGCATTGAAACTCAACTCAGGATAGATGTCATTCTCTTCAAGAGATGAGTTATAGAGATAGGCTACCTATGTAGTTTAAGGGTCTAAGGGTCTGACCTGGTCTCAGGTAGCATATAGTTTATCTGGGTTATTAGTCACCTCTAGTCCTGATTGTGGGAAATTTGGAGAGACTCTGCCTTTAAGACTCATTTAGATTACTAGCCACTATTACAAGGGTCTTGGTTGTAAGAGATTGTTAAGGGGCTGTACCAGCTTACATTCTCACCAGCAATACAGAAGTGTTCCCTTTACCCCACAACCTCTCCAGCATAAGTTGTCGTCAGTGTTTTTGATTTTGGCCATTCTTACAGGTGTAAGACGAAATCTCAGAAATGTTTTGATTTGCATTTCTCTGATGACTAAGGATGTTGAACATTTCCTTAAGTGTCTTTCAGCCATTTTAGATTCCTCTGTTGAGAGTTCTCTGTTTAGGTCTGTACTCCATTTTGTTCTTTTGCTGACCAATTTCTTGAGTTCTTTGTATATTTTGGAGATGAGACCTCTGTCTGATGTGGGGTTAGTGAAGATCTTTTCCCATTCTGTAGGCTGTCGTTCTGTCTTGTTGACCATGTCCTTTGCTTTACAGAAGCTTTTGAGTTTCAGGAGATCCCATTTATTAATTGTTTCTCTCAGTGTCTGTGCTGCTGGGGTTATATTTAGGAAGTGGTTTCCTGTGCCAATGGGTTCAAATGTACTTCCCACTTTCTCTTCTATGAGTTTCAGTGTGGCTGGCTTTATGTTGAGGTCTTTGATCCATTTGGACTTCAGTTTTGTGCATGGTGATAGATATGGGTATTTTCATTCTTCTTGGATGTCAGTGTGGCAATTTCAAAAAATTAGGAAACAACTTTCCTCGAGACCCAGCAATATAACTTTTGGGTATATATCTAGAGGATGCTCAATCGTGCCACAAGGACATGTGCTCAACTATGTTCATAGCAGCTTTGTTTGTCATGGCCAGAACCTGGAAACAACCTAAATGCCCCTCAACCGAAGAATGGATAAGAAAAATGTGGTACATTTACACAATGGAATACTACACAGCAGAAAAAAAAATTGACATCTTGAATTTTGCAGGAAAATGGATGGAGCTAGAAAACATCATTTTGAGTGAGGTAACCCAGACCCAGAAAGACAGTTATCACATGTACTCACTCATAGGTGGTTTTAAACATAAAGCAAAGAAAACCAGCCTATAAATCACAATCCCAGAGAACTTAGACAACAATGAGGACACTAAAAGAGACATACATGGATCTAATCTACATGGGAAGTAGAAAAAGACAAGATCTTCTGTAGTAAGAGGCGCGCGGGCTGTGTCCTTCTGCCCGGCTCCTGGCCACCAAATTACATGGGTGTTCAATTCTAAAAGCTGTATATTTTGTTTGTACTTTCTGACCACATGTCTTACCTATGTGACATTATTACAGAGTAGTGTTTACATCATGCTTGCTTGTTGTTCACTTACTCTATCATCATAGAAATCAGTATATCATGAAGATCATTTGTTGTTTCCATGACTGAGTATAGCCAGTGTTGCTTTATGCACCTTGTGGGGATGTTTTTAGTGCTTAGTTATTCAGAATCATTTTATTTCATTCACATCTCTCTCTTCGTCTTAAATAATGCTTTGTTTTCTTTATGTGAGAAAGGTATTG
The DNA here is from genome assembly GCA_004026605.1 of Ondatra zibethicus. Lineage (NCBI taxonomy): Eukaryota > Metazoa > Chordata > Mammalia > Rodentia > Cricetidae > Ondatra > Ondatra zibethicus. The sequence continues at coordinate 16,546 of PVIU01026411.1, read as the reverse complement.
TCAAGTCCATCTTTATGTTAATTACTTTGTAACCTTTCAATGTTATCTATAAACAGAATATTATTTTATTTCAGTTTGCTATCCACATACTTATTACTGCATTTTAAATAAAATTTTTATGCTTTGTTGATACATTAGTGTTTTAGAATACTTTTTCTATATGTAGTAATTTAACTTTTAAATTCCTTTTCATTTTTAGATTGGGTGCGTTGTTTCCATATTTTCTCTTCTCAATGCTTTTTCTTGCTCATTTACTTTGTTTTGGTTCTCAGCTAACACATAGCACATTAACCTGAAAGATGACAACAAAAATTCTGTGTATTTTTGGAGAGAATTCAAAATAATCTGATATTGGGACATTTTCAGGCAGAATTCTTTTTATTTAGACAGGGTCTCACTATGTAACTGAGGCTATCTTCAAATTTATGCCAACACTCCTGAAAGCCTGAAGTGTAGGTAAGTGCCATATTTCATAGAAGTGTTTTAACCACTAGGAAAGGAAGAAACAATACAATGAGGTCTTGTTCAGTTTATGCATTAACTTTGGATTATACAATAACAGAGGCATAAAAGGTGTTAATGAATTCTGAAGAGGGATCTCCTTGGAGAAAGAGATGCTCTCTGGGCAGGGAGCCTGAGTCTTCTGCCAAGCAGTGAGGCATTCATGCAATGATTGGAAAAGGTCCATATGCAGGAGACTTTTGAGAAAGTAGAATTGTGATGCAGAGTGCAGAGCATGGAAATACATAGAAAGGGAGCCCCAAGACTTTCAAAGGCAGCTTTTAAAGAGTGTATTCTGGTTTTTCCCATCCCATCTTCTCTCACCTCTCTTCCCTGTCCAGCTCCCATGCCTTCCCACTGCCATTTCCTGCTCTTCTCTCCTCCTCAGCCATACCTTTTTGTTTTGTTAGTGTCCCTCTGGGTTTGGCCAAAGCTGTCTTTGTGATCTTGGCATTGGAATTTTCCACTGGGGCAGAGACTTGTGATCTCCCTAGATGCTGAGAAGAAATGATAGATGAGGGTTCAGACCTAAACAATCCATTTACAAAAAGCTATCAACCAACCAAAGTAAAGATCCATGTTGGCTATTTGAACATTCATCACTGGTGATGTCTTATTCAAATATAGATAGTGAAAACTAGTCTATACATGCCCTCTCAAATCCTGAAACAGCTCATTAAAATTTGGAATTGACCTGTGAGTCAATTCTCTAAGAGCCTTAATACTCTTTAAGAAACACAGCCAAATACAGCCATTCATCATCTTAAAGGCCCAGTGGCTCTCATCAAACAAACCAGCAGACATCTGAAACCACAGGGCAATGTGACATGTAACAGATTTTTTTTTAAATGAAGTTTATAGAAAGAGACTCAAAACTGACAGATGCAATAGGATGAGTAGTTTGGAATAAACTATTATAGGCTATTTCCTGCCTATTTCCTTATTGTTTCTTAATTTTTATAAGCTTTTTTTCCTGCCTATTTGCTTCATCTCCACTCAGCAGCACAATTATGGAGAACATTTTTCCTGAAATTTGTCTTTTCTTCTGCTTTTCTAGTCTATTTTTAATTCATACACCATGTTCTTTATCTTTAGGAGTTCTGTATTATATTTCTTTTCCTTTCATTTCATTTGTCATTATGCACAGGTTTTCCTGTAAAGGGTATAATCACTGAAATGAAAACATAGCCAAATGTCTATGTTCAAATAAAAATAACAAGACATTGAAAAGATCAAGGATATGTGATTTATGATAGGTAAATATTAAAAATGAGGCAAAATGAAAATATTTTTAAAAACCTCAAAATTTCAGTTGCCTGAGGCATAAATTCAGGCAGCAGGTACTTGGTAATATGAGGAGAGATACATCAGTTCAAATGAAAAAGCAAGACGTAGGCAGGCAGATCCCTGAGTTTGAGACCAGTCTGGTCTACAGAGCTAGTACTAGGACAGCCAGGGCTATACAGAGGAGAAAAAAAAGAAAAGCCTTGAAATATTTCTGTGCAAAGTTAACCCACTGACATGTGACAGATGTGCTAAGGGAATCTAATCTAGTCAAGAAACATTTGGGTATTTAAACAAAATTAACTTTAAATCTATCTTATTGTTAAGAGTCCCAGAAGACCAAGCCACACAGCTGTCACACATATGTAGAGGGCCTAGGTCGGTCACATGCAGGCTCCCCAATTGTCGGTTTAGACTCTGTGAGCTCCTATGAGCCCAAGTTAGTTGTTTCTGTGGGTTTTCTTGTTATGTCATTGACCCTTCTGTCCTGTACAATCTTTCTGCCCTTTCTTCAGCAGGATTCCCCCAGCTCCACCTAATGTTTAGCAGTGGTCCTCTGCATCTGTTTCCATCAATTACTGGAAGAAGGCTCTCTAACAACAACTGGGCTAGGCACTGATCTATGAGTATAGCAGAATATCCTTAGGCATATCTTCATTGACTTTTTTTCTCCAATTGTGTTGGTTCTATCCTAGGTCTCCGGACCATCCAGCCACTGGGTCCTGGCGCTCCAGGTAGTGTAACGGCTGGGGTCACTCTTGTGGCATAGATCTCAGGCTGGCCACTCACACAGTCTCTGTGCCATCCTTACCCCAGCAGGAAAGACCATAGGTCAAAGGTTGTGTGGCTGGTGTCCCAATCCCTCCACTGGAAGTCATGCCATAGTCACAGGAGGTGGCCAGTTCAGGCTATGTGTTTACTATTGCTAGGAGTCTCAGCTGGGATTATCCTCATAGATTTCTGAAAGTTTCCCTTGGTTTCTACAAAACCCAAAATTGTTCACCTCTTTTCTTCAGTGCTCTTCCTCTCAGGGATAACCCTAATGCTTTGGCTGGCTTTGGGGAAGTTCTTCCTGAGTTGCCTTCCTAGCTTTAATGCAAGGGAAGGCATTTAATCCTACCAAAACTTGAGATATGCCATGCTTTGTTAACACTGATGGGAGGCCTGCCCCCTTCCTTAACAAAAAAAAAGAGGATTGGGTTGGGGGTAGGGATTGGGGGAGATAATGGGAGGAGAGGAAGGAGGAGAAACTACACTTGCAATAAAAACATGAAAAAATTTAATGAAAAAAATTAAATCTATCTCAAATATATGCACAAATTAACTGGGGATAGGTTATATATCTAAATGTAAAAGTGGAAATTATAAATCTCTGAGTTGGGGAGATGGGTCAGCTGTTAAGAACATTTGTTGCCTTTTCAGAGGACCTGAATCATAAGCTCCCATGCAACAACTAAAAACTGTTTATAACTCTAGATTCATTGATGCCCTTTTCTGGCCTCAGAGAGCATCAGGCAAGCAGGTGATGCACATACACACATGCAGGCAAAATAGTTACACACGTTAAATAAAAATAAATAAATCTTTATATAAAACTATAAAACTTCCAGCAATTACACACTGGAATGACTTCCAGGTAGCAAACATTAAAAAGGAATAAATACTTAAGAACTAAATTGTAACTTATCAATATTCAAACTTTTTGTTTTATAGTATTTTTAAGTAAATGTGAAGGTAAGTCAGAGACTGGAGACAGCACTGAGAGAAAATTGCATCTACATTATATCAAATCTCTTACTGGCCAGAGAGATGATTGACCAGGTAAAAGTCCTTGCCTTGCTGCCCACGCTGATAACTTGGCAATCCCTGGAAGCTGTCCTCTGATTCCACATGCATGCAGCAGCACAGGTGGGTGGGCGTGTGTTTGTACATGGGCACACACACACACAAAGGTAAAATGAAATATAATACTTTTACAAGCCAATAATAAGGAAAACAAAAAGCAAACATAAGTGAAAAATGGACAAAAATCAGTTCATCAGAGATGCTAAGGGCTAATGTAAACAAAGAAAAGTTAGTGCTTAGCCATCCAGGAAGCACAATTTGCATAATTAGAAACTAACTCACAAAGTAGAGACTATAAAAGCAGGATGCATATATATATAATCCCTTTTGTGTGAGGATGCAGAACAACCAAAAAGCTTAAAATCATGAGGCTGACCAAAAGAAGCAACACAGAAAACAGCGCATGGAATGGACTTCTTAGAGGAAAGTGTACATTGTGTGAAGGTAATTTATCTTTAAGAAACCAAAAGGTTGGCTGCCTGAGCAGCCAAGAGTATGAATGAGCTTTGCATGTAACATACTCCAACATTATTTTAGCAATCCTTTTTCCAGTGGATAAAACCTTCCTTCAAAACGCCAATAGCAGCTGCACTGTTTGCTGTTGGGTTAAAATGGGAATTGTGCTTCCACAAAAGCCCTTCCTCACATGGCTTCAGATGGGAGATGGTCGAAAGGAGAAAGTTGAGGCAGCAGTGATCTCTGCAAAAGTCAGAAGCTGTGGCATGTTCTTCCTTCCTCTGCTTTTTGTCTCACTCACCTCATTTCTACCACCATACACTTGACTGAGGAGCCACAGCTTCTTCTAGGTTCAGTGGCCAAGGTCCCTTCACTGCTGACTAGGGTGACTGGACTTGAGTCTTCAGTGTGCACAGCTATAGTTTTCCTCTTGTTATGAATTCTTATTATATACTTTCCTAATTCCCTTAACAACTGTGAGGTTAACTCCTATTGTGAATATTTTGTATTATGCTAATCCTGCTGCTCTCTTACCTTGATAATTTGGCCTTCCTTCCTTCTTATATACCATATTTATACACAAATGACACAGACATTTTTACAGCTAAGTCCACCATTCTCAAGAATATATACATACACCTACTATTCTTGTTTTCACTGTTTGTGAAGAATCTTTAAAAATACACTTCTCTATTTATGATTATTTGACATGAAGCTTTTCAACCTTATAGAACACAAATACACTGAGCAGTTAATAGAATATGGACCTCAGATTTTGAAATTTTGATATTCTCCTGGGCTAGAGATGTATAAAAAATCATTTCTTATAATACATACAACACTGAAAGCGAATCTCAGTCCCAAATGGCCATATAACCATGATGGTACTCAGGTACTCTGCTAAGTACTGTGCTAGCACTGGTGTTCAAGAGATTGAGCTTATTAAGTATATCTAAAACTTAAAATATTTTTAGCTAAAATAAGTTTATCTGTGTATCACTCATCATGGGATATTAAGAGAAGATTTATATGGTGATATTTAAGTACATTAGATAGTAATCTCTTGTTCCTAATTCTGTTTCATTAATTGCTTTAACTCATGTGAAATAAGATTCTGGATTCTTGTCAGAACCAATTGCTACTGGGACAATCTCCCATTACTCATTTTACTTGTTAAAATTCAACTACTACATTTGACAGGCATTTATTAAACACATATTATATTCCATAAATTTCTAAAACATGTGTTTGAAAATTTTACCACAGAGAACACTCACACACTAGAAAACTAGCTAAGGAGGAATCATGTGCAAGGAATTGTCTGCAATCTGAGTAAGAAGGAAAGGCCCAAATAGCAAGTGAGTTTTCCAAGGCAGTCTTGACGGAGGTTTCAGAGGGAAATCCCTGTGATGTCTCCCATTCCTTTGTTCCCTCCTTATTTTACCCTCATATATCTTTATTCACCCTCATTGAGACTGTCCTTTGTGCAAGGTGGGCAGGTCGGTGACTTCATTATAGAGCATTCTATAAAATATTTGTATGAGGGTTTTTTTTTAATAACATGAGTGTTAAATTTCCTTTGATGTAAGTAAAGTTATTTGGGGTGTCTCTTCAAGACATACAGCCAACACAGAGTTGGACAAATGGTATAGTGTTTCAGAGTGTTTGCTATACAAGAATGAGAACCTAATCCTAGAACCCATGCTACAAAAACCTGGGCATGTCTCTGCCTATTTGTAAGGGTGGCAGAGACCAGAGCGATGGCTTCTAGCCTTGCTCTTGGTCCAGTGACAGTTCCTACCTAAGATAAATAAAGTAGAGAGTGATAAAGAATTGGATGTCCTCCTCTGGCCTCCATGTGCACATAGGTGCATATATCTGCACACACATGTGCATATACACACTCGCTCAAATACATGTACACATACAAATCAAAACTGAAAAGAAATATAGTAACTCACATAAAATTCTAAGTACATCTGCCACCATGACATTTATTTCTTAGCTGAGATATACCCTGCTTCCTTGTTATTTACCGAGGTGGTAATATCTAATTTCCATCAGTTTTAAAGCAGTCTATCCTATAGGCACCCATAAAATTGGGATAAACTCTCTCTCTCTCTCTCTCTCTCTCTCTCTCTCTCTCTCTCTCTATCTATCTATCTATCTCTATCTCTCTGAAACCCATGTTGCATTTCTCAAAGGCATACTTGCTCTTTGGTTGTGATGCTTCCGTTGGGATCACAGCAGAAGACAGATGGCTCACCCACAGAGCTCATTTCAAAGAATTTAATGAATTTCCAAATCTAAAGGACCAAAGAGTGGATAATGAAACACCCAACTATTATCAACGCAGGGAGCTACACCTGGGGGAGCACAAAGAGGAAGGGAGCCTATTGGAGTCAAGTAGGAGCCAGGGCCTCAAAGAGAAATCCTTCTGGTGCCCTGCGGGTATCCTTCTTAGCCAACACAACCCAGAGTCTAGAAGGCAGCTCAAGACCAGCATTGTCATCCCAGAGGTCAGTCCCTAGGAGCTAGAATCAAGGCATAGGAGTGAAGTCTGAACCCCATAGCAGTCTTTGATTTATAGATATTTCTATTTTTCATCAGCCAGAACCAGTACTCTTTTTCCTTCAACTTACTTCCAGTTTTATATCTTTGCTTTAGCTTTTGTTTTTGTTTGTTTGCTTGCTTTCTTACTTTGATTTGTTTCTTCAAGTGAGGGGTGTGGCAGGGAAGAAGGGAAGACATGGGGAGACCGGGAGGTGAACAGAATTGGCGTGTACATGATGTGAAACTCCCAAAGAGTCAAAAATAGAAGTTATAAAAAAACCCCACATCCTTCATGAAGGAATTATGTAGTTTTTTTTCTCGTGTTTTTATTTTTGTTTAAGTTTTCATTTGATTGAAACTTTTAGGTTCTCTGACTTTGTTTTTTAACCTCAAGGATATTTTATCAGTGTTTAAGAGAAAACAGCACAAGTGAAGTGAAAATTCAAGCAGCCAGCATGATGTAATGGAGACAAAAACAAACATTCTTTTAAAGAATGGAAGAGAAACAAGCTGCTTAGTAAGAAATGAAAAAGCATTCCAAAGAAAACAGGTAAACTAGCAAGTGGAGGAAAGAGCTCAAAGGCTTTTGTAAGGCCTCTGCTGATTATTCCTATGATTGTATTATTATTATTATTATTATTATTATTATTATTATTATTATTCTATGCCCCAGTGATATACTTAGTAAATGGATTCTAGATCTGACAAGTCAGAGATATTAACTTTAGAAATGAGCACATTTTCTTCCCAGAAAGTCAAAGATAATTGAGTCTTGATGCCAGACGATCACATTTTACTGACCAAAGTTGTCCTTATACACAAAGGAACAGACCAGAAAATGTTTTCAAAAGAACTTACTAAAAATATGTTCTAGGGAGGCTGGATAGAGGACCCAGTAGTTAATAGCACTGGCTGCTCTTGCAGGGGACCTAGTTTCAGTTCACAGGACCTACATAAGGGCTAACAACCACTTGTAACTCCAGTTCCAGGAAATCTGATACCTTCTTCTAGTCTCCGTATACACATTTGTACACATGGTACATGTTTATACATATAGGCAAAACACTCATACCTATAAAATAAAAGTATAAAAACTATACCATAGGATATATACAAATGCTGAAATGTGTATTATAGAATGTAAGCATTATTTAAAACCGAGAACTACAGAAATTAGGGCAGCTCACATAGTCAACACAAAGAGTAGACAGAAGCTAAATTTCCAATGAAGAGCAAAGGAATATTTGACCATGTTTCATAAATCCAAGGTGCCAAGGCAAGGGCACATGCTTTAAGCATTCTTTTCACTTCTGTCCTTAGAGCCTTTTAAAGCAACCCATTGATTTCATACCTTTGGTAACCTTTGGTTATGTTATAGCACAAAACCCCTTACATGTCATGTTCAGACTATAATTACACATCAGCCTCTGGATCTAACTGTAATATGAAGCATGACAAATATTTTCCAAAAAGAAGACTGACGAATTGCTCTATTCTTGTGGTAACTTCAAATATTTTAGTCATAATGAGGGCAGGACAGTTTCACACTGGAAATTTCCAGACATTGCCATAGAAAGAATTTAACAATTTGGTGAGGTCCATATGTTGGAAATGAATATATCTGAGCTGAGGTAGACTGACTGCTATCCTGAGGGTGGTGCACATTTGTCGGAGTTTATTTTCTACCCTGTGACAGAACTGAGGAGATGGCCCAACTGACTCAGACTTTCTGGCTAATTTCTCACATCAGAATATGATTTCTACCTTGGTAATCCAACAGATGGTTTATCTCTTTCTGCCCTGGATATAATGAGAAAGGGGATCAAATTCAGTGTCTGGTAGGGCCAGTGTTGAGATTCCAACACAAATCATTGACACTTTCACACCTGTGCACAGAAGTGATGCATCTAGCTGTCCATGCCAGCTTGTCAACTTAACTGCCATGGTTTCACATTTCTGGTTTGGCATCCTATGAAGAGAGCCCATTTGGGGACACAGTCAGCTGTCTGACTTCTACTGCTTCCCATCTTGTTCTCACTAACTTTTCTAGTTCTCCTGGAAAGAATTTTACTATTTTGTTCTGAAACAAGGTCAGGATGATACCCCTCTCCCTTTCTCTCTCTCACCAGCTATCTCCACCCACTATGCTGGCCAAACTCTCAAAGAGGAAGTGTTCAGGGTAAAGCATTTCAGTGTTAAAAACAGATGTACTTTGAGTATGGAGGGGATTTCTATTGAGTGACAAATTCATATTTTAGCTGGAGAGATTACATGAATGTTACTTGTTTCGAAGCCTTATCTAGAAAATTGCATTCTACTAGCTATGAAAAATATGTTAATTTTGGTACTCATTCCTGATGTGAGGAAAAGAATGGCCACCCTACTTCCCATTGTTCCATGTACCTTATTGTCTCTCTACTCAGCAAGGCCTTTAAGGGTACATGAAGAAGCTCACATTTTTCAAAAACTATTGGAAATCTTTAAGCAACTAAAAATTTGAAACACACAAAACATGTTCTTTTAGATCCTGAATATTCTGCATTCACAGACTGTTTTATGAAGAATAACAATGTTTCCTTTTTATAATCTTATTTCTAAATATTTTAAGAGCGCTGCATCTCTAATTTGTAAAGGGTAAGGAAAAACCAATGTGAAAATAGGCTTGCAATTATCAGACATAATACACAAGCAGCTTATTAGAGAGTATTAAGTCTGGAATATTTACATTTAAGGGAACAGGCTTACAGGGTTTATAAGGGCAAAATACAAATTTTAAAAGTAACATTATAGCTTCCTATTATTAGGATTAAAAAAAATACTGAGTAGAAGATTAAATACTGCCTAAAAACCTATGGAGAAACCTAAATAGCTTTATTTTCAAAATAGTGTAGTCATCTAGTCAGGGTCCTGAAAAATTCCAAAGAGAGTCTGCTTCCCCACAATGTGCCTTCACTAGAGGGTGGTCAGGCTGCACAATGGATGCCCTGCATTTCAATTTTGAAGTCTCTTAAATATATTGCATTATATTTAAAATGCTTAGCAGAGTGCCTGATGCATATGGATATTCAACATCATTCCTCATGTCCTTGAAAATAGTGGTGTGAATATCTTAAGGCCAAAGTCCCTTCCATATGTTAACACGATCCCAAATCAGTTCAATTACAGCTGTCAACCCACGAAGCTGGAAGGGTTCATCTTCCAAAGATGACCCAATCCATCGTTCCAGGAGCAATACCCCCAATCATGGCTGGACACAAGAAGTACAGATTATCCAGCTCTGTTTACAACTTGATTCTCGAGGTTTTCCTTCTCTCTCAATATAGGATGCCACACAGGGTGCAGTCCCCTTTCTTATGCTTCTGAATTTTTAGTTCCCTAACTCCGGCACCATGCGTGGTTCCTTCTTTCAAAGATCTGATTCTAAACACGTTAACCTATATAAATGCTGTTAATCACAACTAATCTCAAGCACCACTTTTGTAAAATGGTTTGTTCCCATCTCCACAAGTAAGAGGCAACCTTCTTCCTGGTAACTCATTATCCTTCTATATTTTAAAGGACAACCATTCCTTTACTCGGTCCTTCAATTTAATATTTTTGTACTTGTTTCATTGTCCATTAGTAAGTATAAGTATTGTTTTATCTTTATTATTCATAGAACTATATCCATCTGAACTTAAAATGAAGTTGTACACATCATCACTTAACAAAAAGTTTATTCTTCTGACTTAGAAATATAGTTGCATGCCAATTTGTAGAAATATATGTATATATGTGCAGATTTTTCTGAATTTTCAATTGTTGAGCCTAGAGAAATACATATGGTCCAACATGCAGGAAAGAAGGCATACCTTTTAACTCAAAAATGATGTGGACATTTGTGGAATTGGCTCAGTGAGTAGAATACTAGCTGCATAACCAGTGCACCCTGAATTCAAATTTTCAGAACCCATGTAAAATTCTGGCCTTGGTTCTGTGCATACCTGTAACCCCAACAATGCTGGAGGTTTGGAACAAGAGAATCACTGGGGCTTCTTGCTCGAAGCCAGCCTGGCTCAAAGGTCATTGAGAGGTCCTCTCTTAAGTGAACAAGGCGGACGAACGTGGGACAGCCAAACTGTTGTTCTCCCATTGTCTCCCACATGCACAGGGATGTGCTCATTCAAGCACTGCTTATATACTTCATGTGTGTATAGCACACACATAGAGTAATGATGGAATTTTGTAGCAATATGAAAATTTATAGAAGTGTATGTCTATATAACTAAGTTTCTAATTTTAAGAGTTATCAAGAGTTAGAACAACTCTCTCTTGCATTAAGTCCATTAAGAAATACAGTTATACCATCTGTGTCTCTCACAGCCATCCACATAGAGAATTCCCATTGCCATTCATGCTACTGTATTTTATAATAGCTTCACAACATATATTAAATGTAAGTGTTCTTAAGACATTCATAAACATCCTTTTCTAGTACCATGGAATATTCGTCTTTGAGAATATGAATACTCAAATTTATAAAGCACTTGATGTATTCTTTGTGAAAATGTATACCAGGTAAATTGGATTATAATAACAAAGTGACTGAGACTGTGTTGGGGTTCACTATATGGACAAAACAAAGCATATTAATCCTAAAATTTGCATAAAAGCTATAACTAGACAATTTAAGAAATTTTATAGTTCAATTTTAATTTTTACCTCAATACGTAAATGAATGCATTTGTATTCTTGTTTGCTTATATTAATACAAACCCATATGTGAAACAGAATATTTTCCTTCAAGGCTAATGTGTAAATTTCAGAAATAAAAGGAAAATAAAATTCTGAAATTTTTATTACATTAAAATTTGAAAGAAGCAAAATAGAAATAATTCATGAAATATGTATGTCTCTATGCAATACTAAGTGGTATTAACTAAACTATGAACATAATGTTTCAATACATATACCAAGTCATCATTTCTTTTAGTTACTAACAGATTTTATTGACTACACTAAAATGTCTGGTACAAGCATATGAATTTATTTCAAAACCCAGGAACCCAGATATACTTGGTAGGCACACACGCAGGCAAACACTTCTATAATCACGTCTGTGAGAATTTCCACTAACTAGGCTCAGACAACAAATAATGCTACAAAGGAGGAGCATATGTTTTGGTTATTCCAAAATGTTAATATATCCAGGCAGGATGTTAGAATTCTATGACATTATAATAAAAGTGATCTACCATTTAATGAATCTTGTTTGATTAACTGGGCTGAAAACTTGACAAAGATTGTCTCCAACCTCTCTTTTGGTTAATTAAGAGAATTTATGGTATTTCCCCAAAATGGTATGCTAGCTATTAGTTCTCTACATTTTAAAAATTCATACATGTTGCACTGTGAGCATCAAAATGAAAATAGACAATGTGATAAAGATGTTTCAGTGCTTCATTTTAATAATAGTTATAATATTTATAAACTGAATTTTCATGATAGAGAAATCTTAAGACAATGAGAAATTTTAACTCTGGAATACCAGAATCCTTAATAAGGAAAAAGGTCACAGATGATCTAAGCATTGAAATGAGGGAAATGGCTCTTCAATGGGCAGGGAGCAGGCACTATAAATAATGACTTTCTGTGGGGCTAGGAAATATATAGCCAGAGACTGTCAAAAATGTTGGTCGTGACTGGGAGTGAGCAAGCCCATCCCTTCCTCTTCTATTTCCAGAGCCTTTTGCTCAGTCATCAGTCATGGGACTTCATTACATCAGATGGTTACTCTTTACACTTCATACTCTCCCACAAAACTGAGAATGCATTGAAACAATCAACTGTGCCTCTATTGTGCATCTTCCGGATTTAGAAAGCTGCTATCAGCAGGAGTTTATAAGAACAAAGGTTGTAGATCTATAATCATAGAAAGGGGAAGGATATGTAACCCCACCGTCTCCCCTCTACTCTACCTATGCCAGGGTAACTGTCAAAAAAATCTACAAAAGCCATTACAAGGGTGGGTTAGTTTCTATAGAGAAAAAATAGATTAGGAAAAGGCTATTATTAGAAGCTACTACATTTTATTTTAGATAGACTATTATATCCTTGAAATAAGACATCATTTTGTAATATTTTCTCTTGTCTACTTAAATTACACTATATTCTGGCATTGAAAATAATAATACTGAAGTCAATGATATGTGTTTACTAAGCCCTTTCTATAAGCCTTTTAACATCCTAAAACTTCCCAGATCCTGACACATTTAATCTTTACTCTTACAGACAGTATTACTATCCCCCTCTTTCAAATGCAGAAAGTAAGGTAAGGAGAGGCGTAACTTACCCAATCTTTAGTTTAGACCATTGTTTTTCTTTTTTTAGGCTTTTTTTTTTTTGTTTGTTTGTTTTTGTTTTTTGAGTCAGGGTTTCTCTGTAGCTTTGGAGCCTGTCTTGGAACTAGCTCTGTAGAGCAGGCCGGCTTCGAACTCATAGAGATCTGCCTGCCTCTGCTTCCCAAGTGCTGGGATTAAAGGTGTGCACCAGCACCACTATTGATTTTGAAGTTGACTTTGAACCTCAACATTCTGTTTGAGCCAGTCCCTTTGATCATTATCTTCTCCTGTCTTGCATACTGCTAAAAATTTACTGATCCTTTGGCTCGCGTTTGCCCTTGTTTCATCTAACTCATTTGGTAAGCATCAGAAGCAAGGAGGTTGTCAACTGTAAGTGGAATTCTGAAAGATGCTGGACTGACTGACATCACTCCTCACTTAATCCTGCAAACCTTGGCAGATGCTGATTATTCAAGATACCAATCCCATATTCAAATAACCTAGAGATTACATGCTAAGGCATTCTCTCTGGTTTTCTCTCCCTGTCTCTGGATCCCTCCCATTTGTCTCCAATTCACATTGATCCTCCCACCTCAGCCATTCCTGTGCTGGGACTTCAGGTATGCAGCATCATGCCTAGCTTCAATATTTAGTCATTGCTTGTATCACGATGCACTTAAACTTTGTCTGTAGCTAGATAAATTCATATTAATATGCAAACCAAAAATACCAAATAAGTTTGGGTAACTAATTCTGTTTATTTTAGAAAATGCAGACAGTTAACCGAGAGATATTATATATGGAAATGTGTCTATATGTAGGGACACACATAGTCCTCTTACTAACTTGTTATACAAAAACATGAAAAACATTATTGCATTCAGTCTTACAAATTAGAGAATTATATACACCTGAATTATTTTGTCCTCATTCACACTTCCTGTTAGAGATTATATGTTGGAGAAATCTAAACAACTAAATACCTCCAGTCCCCCAAATTCCCAACTGAGCCACAGTTAAGATAGAAAAATTGAAAGCTGTTTCCTAAGTTTTCCAAATTAATAACTCCCTAACCAAAAGTCCATAAGAAAAATAAAATGCCTGCTTTTAAACTGTTAAATTTCCAGTTACTTGTTACATGAATTTAACCAAGACATAAGAACAAAACAAAAAAATGGCACCTTCTCAAATGTTAGTAACAACATAAAATGAATAGGGATTCTTGACATGTTCAGAAAAATGGACATTGATATTACTCACATATTAACATAGTATAAATCTTTCTGAAATTTTGTTATCGAAAAGACAATCATAAGTTTTTTTTAATTGCTAAAGTAGGAGAAAATTCACTCTTGTATTTTAGGCAGATCTTTTGCTCACTTGAATTTAAATCAACTCCTGTAATAACTGGCATGCTTAAATTTTGTGCTTTTAAAATAGTCTCCCCAAAATAATTCTTTGCATTACATTTCCATTTATAAAAATTTAATATTATCTCTTCACTTGCAGATCACAATATTTCCCTTTGCAAAATAGAGAAATACAAAAATATCCCACCATTATATATCTATTAAAATTTACATACTCTAACTTAGTTGGAGAGTTCAAAGTTTCTTTTATATCTGCATACTTGTTTCAAGTGACAATCACTGTGTCTCTCCCACATATTCTTCCAGGATCACATGATAAATCCTCTCAGGTAGAATTACCTTTAGGCATCAGAAATAACTTTAAATAGTGAAAGTTAATCATGTTCATTACATATTTATCCTGAATGTGTTTATTGTCATTTTCCATTTTATATATATATATGCACATGTAATAAAACATAGCTAAATCTCATAGCTTTACACTTTTGGATGTCCAACCACATTAGGTTAGTCATTGAGGCTTCCATGGGTGCATTAATAACCTTATTTAAAATAACCTTCCTTTATTTCAAGCATGTTGGTTCCAGTATACATAAGATGTGTAAGTTTGTTCTCTCTCTCTCTCTCTCTCTCTCTGTCTTTTTCTTCCCCCTTCCTCCCTCTTCCTCTCTTTTCTCTGCTCCTCAAACCCTACCTTCCTAAAGTCCTCTTAGAGCATCCTTGGAAGGAGGCCAGAGATTTGGCCAACAACACGCAAGGCTCGCTTGCCCTTTCCATTGTTTCTCCAGCCGAAGATGTGCTTACTCATCTACCTGGTGATATCCAGGGTGTTGAGCAAACAAGAGCCTGATGTTTCTGCAAAGGTGAACCTGGGCTCTGGCACACCAAGGTGAATGAATGTGAATGTCATATTCTGATTAAAAACTCTCTGCATTTCCCCTCAGGAGTTTGGAGAACTTTTCGTACATATTCTTGCCAAACATAAAGTTCACACATTTGGCAAGAAAACAGAGTCACAGAATGTGTAATATTATTCACGCTAAGGAATGGTGCATACTATCAAATGTCACAACAGAACTCAAAATGTTATATAACTAATATACACAATAAAACATTTTAAATTACCTAATATATATATATATCCAAAAGATAGTCCCTTGGGAACCCCATATTTTTCTTGTCATTCTTTCTATTTTTTTCTTTAAAATTGAGCATAGCTTTCCTGAGCTTAATTGTTGAAGCACACTCTACCACAGATATTATTCTGGGCACTTTTATACATTCTGACCCATTTTAGTTTCCTGCTTAATTTCTGAGACAGGATATGTCATCTTCTTTTTGAGAACAATTCACTGAAGTCCAGACAAGCTACTTCATCTCACCAATGTCTCATGCTGTATGAGATTTTACTTACGGATAATATAAAGAATGGATGTTTTTCAAATGTACTTCAAAATCATTTTTCATATTTGATAAGCTAATGAGTTAAAATGAAAACTGGCCTTGTTACTCCCACACTTAAAAAAATATAGTTAAACACTATAGTGAAATTTAAAGCTTGCATGAAAATCAAGACCCACCTATAACCCCTCCCACATCTCCAATCTAATTTCCCAATACTATCCTACAGTATCAGTTTTTCTCACCAGTACTTTTCCAAATGCTCCAGGTATCTGCATGCAATCATGCAGTTCTCTTTACTCTGGTGTGTGAAACTGACCACTTTTAGCCTTCATCACCTGCAAATATCTACTTGTTATTGAAAATTCAATAGCTGTTATCCCTTCTAAAATGAATCCTTAGTTTCTACTATGACTAAGTAACTGTTCTGCTACTCAGTACTACAGTATAGTCATACTTCCACTATTTCTTTGTTTTGGTATTGTATGAAGATTTGGCTTTCAACCTGTAACAGTGAACTATAGAAATTCTATCAGGTTTGATAAATTAAGGGTAACTTTAGTATATGGCATCACCAGTACAAGTCGGTGAGTCATTTTACTCAGCAGGTGTCAAATAGGAGACATCATTTTTAAGAATGATTGCAGGGTCACTCCCAAATGAATGCAGCTGTATCTAACTTCTCTATCTCATGTCACACACACGAGACAATGCGCTCTCACATTTTCCTTTGTCCACTCACAAAGGACCAGAATAACAAACAGTATTTGCTCCTCATGACTGGAAGGAGAAACACTTAACAACTAACATCCTTGG
>PVIU01026410.1:0-22005 GCA_004026605.1 Ondatra zibethicus | reverse complement strand
GATGGGCAATCCCTGCCTTCCCGTTAAAAATGGGAATTCTGAAACGGACATGGATGTTTTAGAGTAGACGATCTATGCCAGGGCTCACTAAAGGGCGTCTACCCTGGGGAATGTGCAATCTGCTTCATGTAGAGTAACAACAGATATGGAGCCTCCTATCAATGGATATGGAACACCAATGTAAGCCCAAGTAGAACTCAATAATTGTAACTGAACCCATCCAAACGCTCTGTAAACATAAGGACCAAAACTTGACACCCATGCTGGGCGAGGCACACACCTCAATCACAGAGTAAAGTCTGTCTTGCCTTTCCTCTCCTTCCCCCAGTCTGGTTCCTACCTTCAACTCCAGTTTTGCATTTTGAGGGCAGAATTACTTAGAGCTTTTGTTTTAAAGCCTTTAGGACTAGTTGGCATGATATATTAAGCAACACATCGGATCTGGTGTGACAAGTATCTGGTGACTGAAGGTGGAAACTGATCCATCAGCACTCGTGTGTGGAGAGGAGAAAATGTCTGGTTATCTAAGAAACCATGGACATATTAGGAAAGAGATGTGTTTAAGTAAAAAATTGTGGCTTTAGGTTCATCCTTTGTGGCGAGCTCACTTGTTCAATCAGGTATCTCCTTTGCCCATAAGTACGCACAGTTACTGAAATATTCGGGCCAAACCTACCTAGCCACACTTAGTAAGTGGGAGGGCTTTAAAGGCATTGGGTGAGCTGGTGGGCAGAACCAGTCTTGACCAACCATTCTTTTTCAAACGACCCCACCTTCTGCTGACACTGGCATCGTGTTCATGAATCAGTCCTCAGGAAGCCACAAGGGTAAGCAAAGCTCTTGTTCAGGGAGGGAACGTTAAACTCTTTCCCCCATTTACAAGGAATATTGCAAACCACTTCCTCTAGGGATTTAAAAACATTAAGAGCTCACTTAAACTCTCTTGGCTATTTGCATGAAATGTGATCCTGCCTACAGACACATGGAAGATACCCAGGGAAACCTGTAAGGATTAGTATCAGTAGGAAATGAGCTAAAAGAGTTCTTTTTTGTTTAAATGTGAAGATATCCCTTTCTTTTTCTGGCAATTATACAACAGGAAAAATTCTAGGAGTGACTGGATGAGGATTCCTGGACTTTAGGATGTTGTGTCCACCTAAGACACAGAAGCTGTTGGGAGTCTGCCTTCCCTCCTCCCCTTACTCTCTTTTGAGAAATGGCCTCACTGAATCCCCCATGCCAGCACTTGGAACTCTCCTGCCTCTGCCTCCTGAATACCTGGGATTACAGACGTGTGCTAACGTGTCGGGGCTAAGGGCGGTGCTTTCTTTAGTTACAAAGTCAGGCCGCTGTGACGGGTGATTTATGAAGCCCTTTCCAAATCTGAATAAAACGCCAAGTTGAAACTGCGCACAGTGCCTCTAGGGCACCATTCTGATGAACAACAGCACAGCCGCGGGGTGTAAGGTCATTCCGGTCAGAGGGTTTTCTGGGATTTACATCTGGAGTATAGGAATGGGAGCTTCCTATACTTCTAAGGGCCGGCCCTGGGCAGGAAGAACACTGGATGCCTAACAGGAAAAGATAATGCCATTTTCCCAGTATGTGCTGTTTACCTTGAGATTTACCGGGATGATCTGGAGACAGATGTTTTTAAACCCACATCTTTAATTTTCTTAGTGTTAAAACTCTGTTTTCTGCTCAGTTGGGTGGCAAACAGGTATTACGGTCACCAAAGAAAAAATTTTAAGTGTGCTCCTTACTGAGATGAAGAACAAATGGTCTTCATTTTGTTTTTTTTACTTTAAAGTTTTTCAAACTTCAAAAGTAAGTTCTCTGAAATTATTGCTAATACTTAAGATCAAGGATATGTGCTATACATGGAGAATAATTATAATTTGTTGCTAATATGTTGACACTATATGAAAGAAAAAAGCTTGGATTCTACTTTTATGGGCAGCACATTTTACTAGTTCAAAATTTCAAGGTTGTAACAAATGTCCAAGACTAAATCCTACTTCTATTTCAAACAGGCATCGCCTCCATGGAAGTCCAAGCAAATTTGGGAAAGAAAGCACTTCTCTGATAATATATATGCAGTGGTAGATGCAAGACTTGTTCTATGACACAAAGGAAGCAGAAATAAGTCTCTCCGACTCTGGCAAACTCAAGCCGGCCACCATGCATGCATCAGCCCGTTTTAGCCGGCCACCGTGCATGCATCAGCCCGTTTTAGCCAGCATCTTACTCAGGCTGGGTCCTCCTTTTGCCTTGACCATCAGTCTGCTTGTGGAACTGGCTGACCGCTGGGCATAGTGCTCCCCAACAGGGACCAGCACCACATTTGCTAACAGTATCATGGAAATTGAGAATACTGAAGAATCCAGGTATTGAAAGAAGAAAGACAGCTGGAGTGATAATAACATGAAAGACCACGGAAGATGATAAAAATAATTTGGAAATGTGTTCAAGGAGAGTAAACAGGGACAGAGCAAGGAAAAAGGAGGCAGATTCCAGCCACTGGTGCTAGCCACCGAGCAAGAAAAACTACGCGGGCCTGCCTGGAAGAGGATCGATTGGCTTTGTACAGAGGGGCCAAGAGCGATAGGAAGAAACGCTGAGGAAGCAGTACTGTGAGGCGCCTACTGTCTTCACTGAGCAGCTGTACAGGAGGGACCATCTGCACTCACTAGTGGCTCTAGACTGTGTGAAAGACCCCACAGAGCATGCCCAACCCTGCCTCCAGTCCTCAAACACAACAATGTCTAACACCTAAAAAAAAAAAAAAAAAAAAAAGCAGTACCCATAATGAACCTTTAAGTCCCAACTTCTTCAAACAACAGACAACAGATGGGAATTTAACTTAGGCTCAAGGGGACACTGGCAAGAGCGGTTGACTAAGTGGAATTGTGGGTTCTGGGAAGGAAGCAGCCTGAGCTGGAGGAGGATTAATAACACTCAGCAAAGGTTTTCATACAATCAAACCCTTTGTTAGAGGTAAAGCTGCTTCAAAAGAAGTCAGAGAATTAGTACAAAAAGCAGTCAAAATCCAAATTCTGCACAAATATCCTTGCTTTTTGCCCAATTAAAAATTACTGTTAGATTTAGAAAATGAAAGCATCTAATATGTTTTGAATTCATAACATACTGCCAGACTGGGGACACCAGTGTGTCATTCTTCCTAGCTTTTTTTAAATATTGCTTCCCAGGTTAACGGCTTTTACTTCTTATCTGTACTTTATGCTCTGGCCACGAACACAGGCTTGAAACTCTTTAGAAACATGATTTCGATAGCTGCACTGTAGGCAATGGCTTCCCATTGGACACGTAGGTAGTGACAAAGTTTTACTACAACAAACACATTGTGATATCAGCATGGACCCACAGAGACAATGGGTTACCATGGAGACTTGAAACATAGCTAAAAAACTGTAAAGGATTTTTTGGAAAACGTCTTCATACCCTCAGATTTCCTGGACTTCCAGAGAATTGCAGAATTCAGAAACAAATAAGTAGATATAGAATTTCTCTCCCATTACAGAGTACCTACTTATGGTCTGTGTAATCCTGCGGACAGGGAGGGTGACAGATGGCACAGCTGGGATGTTAGATTATGCCATTATGTGCCTCAAGCCAATCTTTTGTTTACAGTCTCAGTCTTAACATCAATAATCCTAAGTGCGCATTCTCCCCGCACAGCCTTGAGCCTCTGAAGCCTCTGTCAGCTCAGTTGACAGCAATGCTTTTCCCCTCTCTCTCAGCAATGCACAAAGTAGTGATGTCCTTAATGACTGTGGCATGTTAATGAAGTGACATTTAGCAATTCCAGCTGGAGTAGACAGGTCACGTTTATACGGACTCACTTTACACTGTATTCGGCACAAGCTGTGTACAAATTCTGGGGTGAGAAACCAAACCAGCAACAGTACCACAGCATACTACGCCGCGGGAGAGGACCCACGCACACCCCGGCACGTTACTGCTTTGTTAATTGGGAGTGCCGAAGCTGTCTTAGTTTTATACTCCACAATTTGATTTTAGTGTTCATGAAATGAAGGTTGATATTGAATAAGGTCACCTAAAAGGGACAGATGCCAAAAAAAGTCCTATTCTACACATGTATGTTCAACATCTCTGCTTGTCATGGGTGTGAAAGTTATGTTTCACGAGGGGTGAAATTAAACAATTATGTTGTGTTTGTGTCTACAGAGATTAAGGAAGAGGAATTTATTGGTCTCTCCAGCCTTGTAAGTTTCTACTTACTCAAGGCAGGTGACAATGTTTTGTCAGATACAGAGTGAAGAACGCTAACCTCATCTACTTCATATGCTATGTGCCTGCTGAAAGGATGACGGAATTTGTCAAGTTTATATGATATATACTGAATAGCTTTCCTGAAAATGCACGATTTTAATCATCAGCTATCTTATCAAATAGGACTTACATCAAATAAAATATGAACTTTAACAAAGTCAGTCAACTTAAATGACTTCACTACCATCTCTCTCCTTCCCTCTCTGCAGGAGAGACCATGAGGAAGATGTCCAGGGTCCAACTGCTGACAGTGTATAAGGACCAAAGGGGTCTTCGGGCTACCTGAAAGCACACTCTAACATGAAGTTATGGTGATAGGAAAATATACCATATTGAGATGGTGTGGAGACAAACCATCTCAAACTATTTGGTACTTTTACAGTCTTAAGTACTATATTCAATGTACTTAAGACAGTACTCCATCTATTTGGTACTTTTACAGTCTTAAGTACTATATTCAAGGAGGGACGGTGCAAAAAGTGCTGGCCACGATGCCCCAACTGTCTCCTACTTTCAGTATGTCATCCTCTTCTTGTGCGGGAGAATTGTCTGTATTCTGTCAATCATGTTTTAAATAAACGCTGATTGGCCATTAGCCAGGAAGGAAGTATAGGCGGGAAAACCAGACAGGAAGTAGAGGTGGGGCAGACCACTGGAGAAGCAGGATGTGACCTGCCCCACTGAGAAAGGTACTGAGCCATGTGGCTAACATAGATAAGAATAATGGGTTAATACAAGAGCTAATAAGAAGCCTGAGCTAATGGGCCAATCAGTTTATAATCTAATGCAGACTCTCTGTGTGATTTTTCTTTGGGACCTAATGACTGTGGGACCTGGTGGGAGGACAGAAACCAACCAGGCCCTTCATGTTACACTCTTCTGGCTCCCCATATAACAAACACATGCTGATATGACTACCATAGTCAAGAACGTCATTCAGCCTATATGCTATTTACTGCTAAAGAGGATTTTTTTTTTAAGTTTTTCCCTTGTAAAGATTCTCAAAGCTCTACCATTGGTCTCCACTTGATCTTAGTCAAAAGGGCCAGGAAATGATCTTAGTGGCTATCACTTGAATTTCCTCTGGCAGTTTGACTCAGATCTCCATCAGAGAATCTTTCTTAACCTGGTCCTGCTAGTTTGATGTCACCTTGACACAAGATAAAGTCATCTGAGAGGAGGGCACATCAATTGAGAAGATGCTTCCATTTGATGGACTGTTGGCAAGCCTGTAGGGCATTCTTTAGTGATTGATGGAGGACAACCCATCAACTGTGGGTAGGTATATCCCTGGACTGGTGGTTCAGGTTTTATACATACATACACACATACACACACACACACACACACACACACACACACACACACACACACACACACTTTAAAGATCCATTACTCCATGAGGAGCAAGCCAGTAAGCAGAACTCCTCTATGGCTTCTGCATCAGCTCCTACCTCAAGGTTCTTAGCCAGTTTGAATTCCTGCCCTGGTGTCCCTTGAAGGGTGGTGCAATCCAGGTTATGCAAGACAAATAAACCCTTTTCTCACCAAGTCGCTTTTGGTAATGGTGTTTTACCACAACCATGGTAACCATAACTAAGACACCCTCTCCTTAATGCCGATGCTCTCGGTTGCAGCACCCGCTCCACTGGCCCTCTTCTGCTCATCTGTCAGCATCTTCAACATCCCTGAGATGCTGAGATTTCCTTACTTCTCTTTATGCCCTTCAAGGTGGAAATATATATATCTCCACTTGTCTGTTAGATGACCTACAGACATTTCAACCTCCTTTACAAAATCATTTATCACAAGCCTCTGGTGTCCTCTCTGTTTTCCCTCTTTTGGAGAGACAGAACTCACATACCACGTTATCAAACCAGGCTGGAGTCTGCTTCCTAGCCCCCTTCTAATGTTCAGCTCATCACCTGGCCATGTCGATCCCATAATGTGTCTCAAACCCAGCTCTTGCTCTACCAACCATTAAACTTCTTTGCCACACATATCATCAGACAGTCAGAAATTATCTCAAATAATGAGTCTGACCAGTTGGTAGTGCCTCTGTTTCATCCATTCTTCCTACTACGATACCTGGCTAATCTTTCTAATACATATAGAATGCCATGTATTTCTAATTTCTGGTAGTTAAACTTCTTTAAGCCTCTTTATCATTGATAGCATAATTAATCCTTCGTGCCTCAATGGGATGGTTACCATCTTATGACTACCCATGGAATAACTTCCCCATTCATCAAATTCTCTAGACTCCTATTAAGTGTTCAAAATATCAGTATCAATTCACTACAGAAGAGTAACTGTCACTAAACTGAATGCCTAAAACAGAAGTCACCACCACAGCAATGCTGAGGGCAGAAGTGGCCAGTGTGTGCTTGACTGGGTCAGCTGAACTGTATAGATGGGCACAATAATGGTACCGTAGCCAAAAGCTATGGCACACAAAGGTAAGCATCGAATTTTCCAGTGGCTAATGTGCAAGTCTTGATAGTCCAAAATTATTTTCACATCTTTTGACCCTTTTTGTTAGGAGGAAAATCGACATTTAACAACCCTAAACCAAACAACCCAAGAAAAATCTACTGAGGCCCTAGTTCAAGATGCAAATAAGTATCTCTCAAGAGAGGGAACTATTTGAACTCAGAGTGCGTATGGTTGGCTTCACCGCTATCACTTTAGGGTTGGGTCCTTCTTCATCCCCTCCGACCTGAGGAAGTCAGATCCCTGCCTGTGATCTTTTCCTTCTCAACAACCAGAACCCTGGAAATCTACCTCACCAAGTCCTGCTGTGAACGGCACAGTGTGGTCCCTTAACTCTTTCCTGGGTGGACTTGCCAACAAGATCATGAGCTTTCTGGAAACCAGGCCTGTGATATCCCATATCTTACATAATATCTAGCCAGTTAAGTGTATACCCGAATGAACAAATGATTTTCTACCAGTCCGATCTCTCTTCCTAGTCATTTCTAGATTCTTCCAAAGCCATTTTTGAGACAGGGTTTCATGAATCTCAGACTGACCTCAAAATCTTTATGTAGCCAAGAAAGACCTTCAGCTTCTGATCTTCTTGCTTCCACATCCTGAGTACTAGCATTATAAAGCATATGTCACTTTGCCCAATTTTGTGTGGGGCTGGGGGTTGAACCTGGGCTATTTGTGCATGCGAGGCAAACATTTGATCAGCCTCCTCGTATCCCTAGACCTCAAGCCAATTCTGTCTTAATGAGAAATAAAAGCAAGCAAGCGGCAAGCAAGGAAGAAATTTTCTTAGTATATGTTCAATATGTTTATGTCACTAAACTAACATCATAAAACATACAAGAGAAAAAAATACAACACTTTGGGGTTCAGGGTATATTTTACGTGTCTTCAAGATGACATCTACATGTTCGTTTGACTATTATTTTGACCTTTCTTCTTCATGATCCATTCATAATAACGATTTGGAAGATCAATTAATATTAATGGAGCACTGAGAGGATTCATTGACGTGAGCAGGTGTCATAACCTTTGCTGGTTATGAGTGAAGTCCTCTGCAGGCTGCCAGTCAGATGCTATGGTGACACATATCTCTGAGGCCCTGGAAGCCTCATATGTCCCTCAGCTGGTGGTGTTCGTGGTTGTGGGGAACGTGTAGCCTAGATATTGGCATGCCATTATAGGAGACCAAATACTGAAAACATGGACAGGTCGGGTACGCAAACCACAGTGAGGAGAGTCCCCATTTCACTTCTCGGGACTATGGAAAATATTCAAGCAGGGTCAGATCCACACGGAGAACCACTTACCCATGACTTGCTGGCTCCTTCACTCTGATCCAAGGCACCAGGAAGTGAACAATATTTTATATAAACATTGAATTGTCACAAAAAAATCACATAACAGCATCACATGCTCAAAGGATTCAAACTAGGTGCAGTTTAGGATTGTCTGAAGGAAATGTTTATTACAGAGGAAGAAATGTGTGGCTTTTAAGAATTTGTAATAGAAACCTCAACTCTGAAGCATACAGGGGTGTGGTTACTACCAATAAAATAAAATATGACATATGCTAAAATATAGGAGTCTAGCTCAGGAGCATAACAGACTGAAGGAGATCCCAAGAGTGCAAACTAGAAAAGAAATAGGGAATTAGTAATTACCCATTTCCCTATTAATTATCTATTCATAGTCATCAGTAACTTTCGACAGATTAAAATCTAAGTGGAAAAATATAAAGTGTAGAAGACCTAATAGATTTTGTTCTATTTGCCATTGAACTGAATATATTCTGGAATATTTCTTAAACATGCAAATCATGTATAAATGCCTGTTTTATTTTGTTTTTTAAAAATCAGGAGCTATCTGACAAACGACCCCAGACACTGACTCAAGTAGTCAAAAATACCAATTTATATGTACTCAGTAATTATTGCTCATTTTCATTCTTACCTTGACCTTTTTAGAAAAAAATACAATTCAATACTGACTCTGCAATGTCTTGGGAGAACGTCAGGGGGCCATGCCCAGTGCTGCTGGCCTCCTCCTCATCCCTCGCCTAGCAGCTTTTGCTGGTCATGCACAAGAAGACACTTGGGCTCACCTGTGAGAGTGACTGCCGGAGCCTGGCCATCTGTGTGCTATGGCCTTTGTTGTGGTCTTGCTCAGAAACCATCTGCTTCAGCTTCTCCTTCTCTATAGCGATGCTGTTAAATGCAGACTTCAAAAGAGAATGCACTGAGCAGAGAGAAAAGCGGGAATAAACAGTAACTGTAGCAGAACGAACACACAGGTTGTCAGCTTCTAGACACTAGCTGGTAGGTGTCTAGACATTTTCCAGAAAGACTAGGTTATAGTCTGACTTAAAAAAAAAAAAATCAGCCGGGCGGTGGTTCCGCATGCCTTTAATCCCAGCACTCGAGAGGCAGAGGCAGGCGGATCTCTGTGAGTTTGAGGTCAGCCTGGTCTACAAGAGCTAGTTCCAGGACAGGCTCCAAAGCCACAGAGAAACCCTGTCTCGAAAAACCAAAATCAGCCCTTAGAAAAAATAAAAACTAGCCTTAAATAGAATCATCTGAGTATCCATACTCAGAACAAATATGCAACTGTAATTAATTAAAATGGAAATTTTTATATTTCATACTAGATGAGCCAACACAGATTTGGAAACAACATACAAACTATCAACATCAATTCTCAACATCAATACTTAGAAATTAACTTACATCTCAAGAAGGAAAAGAAAGCATGTTTGTTTGCCATGTTTGACGATAATATTTAGGGCCATTCTGTTAAAGTGTCACGCAACTCAAGAGTTATTACAGAGTTATTTCCACAGTACTCCCCCCCCAAGAGCATTTTGTGAATCCTGTCAACATAAATCAGATAGTGGATCCAGAACTCCTGACTGGCTTCTCTGGCATGGGAAATGATTTGGATTAAAAAGCAATCCTGGCATTGCTTTGTCAGCAATAAGTGTCTCGGTGCCAAAGGTGCTTTGATTTAAAAGCAACAACAAGAACAACGCTTCTCTCCACTGCCTACATATCTAACAAGTTACGTTGGTAAAATCAAATCCGAGGCGGTCTTGTGGTTTGAACCACAAAAGGCTGAGCTTAGAATTCCTATTTTTATATTAATAGTATTTCAAAAGTGTGGGAAGTCTTCCAAAATAGACTGCCTTTTTTGGAAAAAAAAAAAAAAAGCTACGCCCCTGTCTCACAATCTCTTAATTCATGTGCAACAATGCACCGTCAACTGAAAGGAATTCCATCAACACCTGGAATTAATCCCACTGTTGACCTTAAAAGCTCCTCACAGTGCCCTTCCAAAGAGGCCAGTGAGGCATGGAGCGGCCCATTTTGTCCCCCTTGCATGGAGGGTCTGTGTGTCTGCTGAGAAAACCTGCAGTTTTAACAGAGGCTTTCAAACCCTGGAACCTTGAGTTTCTTGGAAGCTTCAAGACCAACCAAACAAAGCTCTCTTGGGGGTGCCATCGAGTTTACCCTTCCCCTGTTCTCACCCACGCGCTCATTCTCCAGCTGTTGCCACCCCAGCACAGAAGCAAAGGCGCTGGCTATGATCCTGAGCTGCACGGAATACCGCTGGTTCTGATCGGGATATTAGCATCCAGTTTAACAAGGCAATTAAAACTGCATTTGTGAGGAGTTAGGAGATGGTATTAACGGACACATCCATAGAGAAAAGTAATAAAATGATTATTTTAGGATTATGAAATTGAAGTGACATCTGGTTGTGCTGTAAATATCTGACCCAGGGAACTTAAAAGTGCAGCACGGTGACCCGAGAGTCACCCTGGATGCCATAAAATAAGAACTTTCCATTCAATTCTCCACGGCCCAAGAAAACACCTTGCTGTGTTACCTTTCTGTGCAATCAGACAAAATTCTTCTTGTAGCTTTGTATAATCCGTGGAACTTTCTAGAGGGTCAGTGAGGTGGCTAGGAGGAGTCTGGAACTCAGTATCTGCACAGAGGTTGGGGTTGGAGGAGTGCAGACGCACTGGGGACATGGTGGCGCTGAAGGGAACCTGGAAGGGAAGGTGTAAATTATTCAAGTGTCCCCATGTCCTGTTCCACCATCCACTACACAGACAAGGTCCTTCCTATCCTTTGCAATATGCTGCTTTCTGATGGCATGCTCAGAGACCCTCAGTCCTCATTTATTTTGCAAGCAGTGTAGGTTGGGGAGAAGGAGTCTTGTTTCTGATAGTACAAGAATGTGCAGGACTCTCTGAGTTTTCATTCTTACAAAGAATAATGACTAAGGAATGAAAAAGCAGACCTCTGAACCTTCACTCGTCCAGAAAAATAAGTGGCAGAGAAAAGAAGCCTGAACCTGTTCTCACACTGAGTGCAATTTATGTTCACTTGTCTTTGAGCCTAGGCAGAATCCTGATAAATATGTAAAAACACACTTGAAGACTCACTTGGTCTACAGCCACCAGAAAAAAATAATAACAAGTTTATATGGCATACACTAACAACTTAAAGAGACTCAGCCATCTAAAGGTATACTCACTAGAATATATATTCACAGATAAAACCTGCTCTGTGAGTCACTGCCATTGCCCTGGTGTGCTACACACGATACTGATTCATAATGAACATGGCTTATGAACCTGCCACCAGTGCAAAGCATTAGGTAGGAAAGCTTGCATTATTCTAGACCCTTCCCGATGGCTACAGGAACTTCCCTGCCTGGACTG
Organism: Ondatra zibethicus; assembly: GCA_004026605.1. NCBI lineage: Eukaryota > Metazoa > Chordata > Mammalia > Rodentia > Cricetidae > Ondatra > Ondatra zibethicus. The sequence continues at coordinate 10,472 of PVIU01026410.1, read as the reverse complement.
GATCTGGATTGGGCTTGTGCTGGGTGAAGGCAAAGCACTTTCTCGTCCTTTTTAAAAGGATCAACCTAAGGGTCACAAATGCTATTGGCCAGTCGTTCTTGGGAAATGGAAATGCTAATTCTTCTAGCAAATCCACCAGAAGTAACTTTTCCCTTCATCTTAGGTGTTCATTCAGTTGTCCTGAGGAGCCATATCATAGACTCTACAAAAAGTGAATTTTCTACAATTGAAATGATAACTCTTTCTCCCTGGCTATTTTGCATATTTCCATAGGAGGAAGGAAGCAAGTCTTGGCTTGGGCATGGGGTTATAAAACACACACACACACACACACACACACACACACAGTTTAAATTTTATGATTTGGTGAGAGAGGATAGAAAAAAAAAGGATTCTCTCTCTCTCTCTCTCCTCCTTGCTCTTTTCGGGTAGAGAGAAAAAAAATCTGGCTTATGGGCAGCTACTAGCCTGAGGGTCCTGCTGATAGAGTTCAGCTCCGCCACAGAGCAATTTCTCTGGAAAGCTACCGAAGGGGAGACGATGCTACTGAGGAAGGAAGAGAAGGGGAAAGTTCCCCCACCAACAAGTGTCTTTGCCTAGCCAGCAAAGCTAAGCATGCTAACACACATTCTCTGAGGCACTCAGAGGGATGGATTATCTTGTATTCTCAGTAGGGACAGCAGTGACACTGTGCTGGAAGACGTCAACAGCCGCCTATCTTGTCAGGCTCAAATCTTCTTCCTGTTCCAGATTTGAGACAGACAAGTTGGGACTGAGTCACTGAAAAGAACGGAACACGGGCGTTCCCTTACTCTGGGGACTCCTGTTGAGGGTGCTTCTGCGCTAGTGATGACAGAGGGCCTTTGGGAACACCTAAGAGAAGCATGGTGTCTGTGGAAAATGATTAAAGGTAGACAAAGGAACATTAAGAAACACAAAGGTGGGTGTTTGGTGTTGGGAGATACTGTGTATTGAAGGTCCCGGGAAAGAGTTTCAGGCCACTCAGTGGTAGTTTCTCGTCGTCAGTGATGCCTGGGAAGGAAACTGCCACCAGTTCCCCACGCTTAGAGCTGAGACTCTTCAGTGCTGGATTTGGGCCTTTCTCTCTGCTCAGGAAAGAACCTCAAGGCTGGGCTGGAGAGATGGCTCAGTCGTTAAGAACACTGACTGCTCTTCCAGAGGTCCTGAGTTCAATTCCCAGCAACCACATGGTGGCTCACAACCATCTGTAATGAGATCTGGTGCCCTCCTCTGGCATGCGGGCATACATGGAGGCAGAATGTTGTGTACATAATAAATAAATAAATCTAAAAAAAAAAGAACCTCAAGGCTTCTGAGAAGCCCTATGACAGGGAGGAAGCCTGGTTCTGGAACATTCTGATACTAGTAGCTGCGGTATGGCACAGAAATGTTAGGGGATGCCCTAAAAACTCACCCACAAATAAGTCAAAAGAGAAAAGAATTTGCAAAGAGACCTGCTGGCCCCAAACATAGCAAAGATCACTGGGAAAGAAAGAACACCAGTATGTCCAACAATAATAAGCTTGGAGGTCTTATTCAACTGGGGTGAAAATCCCCTGTTCGTATTCTGCAGTTTGCTTTCAAGGACATGTTTGAGGTACTGGTGGCTTGGGGAGCCTTGGTATTGTTCCGTAGTTGGAGCCAGTATTTTTTCTGTGTTTCCAGTTTGAAGTTCTGTGGGCTTTGGCTAGTGGAGAAAGTGGTTCATTCCGGGGGCAAGTGTTAAGACCCAACAAGAATAAATTTTGGAACCATCTCCTCAGGCAGATATCCTTGGTATAAAAGTCACTCCACTCCCAGAGCCTGAGTGGAAGGGGATAAAACTGACAAGGATTCTGTGGAAAGAGATTCTAGACCAAAACAGCTTCCTGTAAGGTAGGGCAGGTTCAAATATGGGGTAACTTCTGTTTTGGGAAGAGGAGGGGCACTAAAAGAAACAGGGAGGCTCAGCCAGGCCAACTGGAGTTAGGGAGCGGGGCATGCCTCTCAGGTATAAAGTCAAAGTACAGATCCTCGGGGGCTAGTAGCCATCCACCCCAGTTATTTCTGTAATTATTCCAAGTGTTGACGGTACCCTTTTTCCCCCACTAGAATCAAAGTTATTTTTATAATTTCTGTGGTCACAACTGGGTTGGGATGTGGACATTAAATGCTTCCTGTTTTAAAGAGCCTTTTCTTTTGCTTCCAACCGAAGAAAATACAAACCTACTCTAAGCAAATGGGTGCTAACCCTAACTTTATTATTTTCGCTGTATGCATCTAAAGCTTAAAAACTGAGCCCAGGGAAAACACAGCCCCCCCTCCCCCGCATGCTCCTTCGGAAGGGTATCAGTGGAAGAAGCCTCAGCCTTCTCACAAGGTCAACGAGCTTGGCTTTCCAGACTACGATGTCGTTACTTCTCTAAAAATCATTTGGATTTCTCCACGTGGGTCCTTTAGCTGGTTAGACGCGTCTACTGTCAGAATCTGTTATTGAACCGGGGCAGAGACTTCATTAATTTATGTCCGCTGTACCAGAGTGCAATGTCAGTAATGACTAGGTTCAAATATTTGTAAAACTATCAACGGAGGCGTCAGTTCCCTAATTAACTCCAAGTCTCTGGTTGTTTCAATAAGCAAAAGTAATTCTATCCCGTGGTCTAGCTGAGCACTTACGTATCACGCCTGAGCTGACCACGAAGTAGAAAACCAACAGCCCCCAGGAGCTACTCTGCCGTGCAATCAAAACCTTTTCATGAGTATTCTTAGCAATTCCAATCTGCAAATATAGCCTAATTTTTGTAAGAATAAAATTGTTATTAACTCAGACAATATTTGACAGATAAAAACTAGCATCCATGCTTACTATGAACTCAGGAATCTATTATTTTTAAAAGTGAACAAGGTCTTGGGATGAATTAATATTATGATTGACTTTTATCCGGCACATGATTCTGTGGGGAGCTGTTCTGCTTCCTATTCTATGAGGGATGGTCAGGATTCTTTACCCTATCTACCTAGGTCCTGCTATCCATTCGTTTGCCTCTTAGGGGAAACAGCCCTCTACACACGGATCAGACACCATCTAACTTTGTGTGTGTTTTAAATTTCCATACTGTATTTCCAGTTTCCAGGTCAATATTCTCTCTAGAAAGTGATTTCCCTTGCTACATCTACTTTGGATTCATGCAGAGGTGACATGAAAATCTACATTTTCTCATCCCCTCGCTTCTTTCTCACACCCTTCTCAAGCAGCCAGACTCTACACACACCAAAAAAACCAACTTATCCTGTAGTAACATAGCATTGCTTAGAAAAACAAGAAACAGTTAGTAAAGGTTCTGGTGATCAGTATGAAAAAATAAATAAAATACCATAACTTAGGTAAATTTTCCCATCTCAAGGCCCCATATTCAGTTTGTCTCTTAGTTTCCATCATTTCTTCCAAGGACAGGAGAGGAACAGGATTACAAACTAGCTCTCCCTTTGCCAAAACCAGCACCCCCGTCTAATGGCTGCCATGCAAGGAGAGCCAGAGACCATTCAAAAGTAACATCAACTGGGCAGGCCACAGGTGATGCGCAACACACTGGTGGCACCATCCCCATAAAGTCACCCTTGCACAAAGGTCCTCGTTTGAGATCGAAAGCCACTCACTGTTGTAGCCACTGCTGCCGCTAGCCTCTGCCGGCGCCGAATTGTGTTGAACTGGCCCTTCGCAGGTGGCCCTTCCTGACAGTGAATGGGAGAAGAAAAGGGGGTAAAAACATGGGGTGGGGATGAAGAGGGTGGGATTTATGGGGGGATGAAAGATAATCAGACAAAGGAAAAGGGAAGTTTTAACTATAATTGACTTTTCTTAAAAAAGAAAAAAAATTTAGCATTGGAACAGGTCAAAGGGACATTCATGCCACAAGGAATGTTCTTCTCACTGCAGACCCCTCAAACATTGTGAGTTCACTTCCTGAGTATCATCCCTACCCCCCCAAAGATGGAGAGCTATGAATTAGCACATTAATGAGAAGCCTGTGATTCTAAGGCAAAATGAACGTGCACACCACTTTTGAAACATGGGATGACACACTGTATGAAGTCAACAGGCATCCAGTAAATGGTAGAAAAGAAAACAGGCAAGCTCAGGGGAAAGTAATGATATAAAATGTAACAGCATAAAGAATGTATTCAGAGAAAAGAATAAGGGAAGAGAAACAGGATTCTTCAACCCCTTACTCAACCTCCTATCGAAAAGATTGCTGGCAGGGACCCCATGTTAGCAAGAATGCTGGGATCTTCAACTTGAAGAGTTTCCCAAGGTGGAAGCCAGGCCTACTAGATTGGGGTTTGGGGGAGCTAGGGAGCCTTTAAGTGCCTCAGAGTGTGGGGTCAATGCCTAAAACCACCAGTTATGAAACACAGAGAGCACATGTTTCATTTGGTAGCATGCAGCTATGCACAACCCCGAAGAAGTTGAGAGGCAATGGCATCCCCTTCTCATGCTATCTGTGCTGCAAACCCTGGCTCTCCAAGACTGGGGACAAGAAACACTTCTACTTCCAGTGAGCCAAAGTGAAGTTTCTCAGACTAACCCAACAACTTACGCAACAACAACAAAAGCCCCAGGACTACTTTCATCTGTTTGGAATGACAAATGGTTTGGATTCTCACATCTCCAATTCTCTCACTCTTCCAAATGACTTTCACATTTTACTTGACAAATCTTTTGCATATTTATATGTGTCATATACACATAGTCTACTTTCTACAAAATCTCTACACTTAATGTAATAGAAGGAAGGACTTATCTTTGCATGCCAGTATAATTTTGGAATGTGAGACTAAGTCAGCTTCACATGAATGATGGGCTATTATATACCTCTTCCTACTCTACCTGATTCCTCCAGTATCTAGGACCGATTATATGACTTACTCTATTAATAACACAGGGCCACAGAACTTCTCTTCTATAGCACTTTTGACGAAATACTGTTATTGAGATTTTTATGGGAACCAGAAAATCAGAAGTTTTGGGAGCCTATTTTCTTAAAAGATACTCCCCACAGAAACTTCGAGACAAATGCTTACTCCATGAGTTACACAACAGATTTCTGAGAGCAACAATTCAATGGTATCTAGTACAGATATGACCAAACAGGTCTAACATTTAACTTTTATGTTCAAGAAAACTGAGCCATCTACCCCACCGAGAATAAGCTATTATCCAATGTCCGGGGTGACACGCTTCATTTTCTACTTTCTGCAGTCAACTAAAAACATAACCTATCTTATAATTCTTTCAAGACGACAACGATTATAGAATGATGGATGCAGAGTTCAATGGTACAATATCAACACGAATAATGATCGCCACCGAACTACCACCGCCACACAGCCCGGCTTCCTTCACAACTGGCTCACGACCTAAGTTACAAACAACAGAAAGGGAGATGTCATGACCCAAGGATCTCTCCAGTGGGCTGCGACAGCGGTCATCCCGGAAAGTGAGATGATAATCAAACAAATACTTGGCATCATCAGATGGAATTCTCATAATCAAAAAGCTTTGGGAATAGGAAGGGGAAAGCAGCGAGGGTGAGGAGAAAATGGGAGCCCGGCATCTTTAATATACTAAGGTAAAAGAAAATGTTATGTCTTTCTGTAGGCAAAAGACAGCTGAATAAAGATAATCCTGCTGGTGACAGACATTGCTGGGTGAACAAGATTCATACCCAGTGGGTGTGTGTGTTGAAGGAGCTCCAGTCCTGTGCTGGTACACAGAGACTCCTGCCAGCTCTTGGGAGACCTGTTGCCTCAGGCAAGCAGAAATCGTTGGGGGAGAGGTGACCAAACTCTGTAGTACTTCGGTCAAATGATACACACTTTAAGTCCAATTGGAAGGAAATGCTCTCTGGAAGTGATTAATAGCTTCCTGTCATCCAAAGTCTATGTTTCTACTGAAAACTACATCTGCTCCTCTTGATCAGGCAAAGAGAGTGTGGGGATGAGGTGATCTCAGATTCCTCATCTAAATCAGAATCATAAGGTTATCTGGGTCACTCCTTGGTCAAACAAAGCAAGATAGCATCAGTGAAAAATTCCAAATCTCTCAAAGATCTGCCTGCTTTTGCACCGATTTCTTCTGATGACTCAAACAATCCTGATGAGTTCTCGGCACATTTATTAACACCAAAACTATATTCTGTTTCCTCCAGGGGAAAACATAGATCAACTGGGCTTGTAGTGGGAATCCTGACCCTACAGACAGCCAGGGGTGGTGTAGGAGGGTCCTTTTGTATTTGGGTTGCTTTTATTGGTTAATAAAGAAACTGCCTTGGCCTTCTGATAGGGCAGGACTTAGATAGACAGGATAAAGAGAACAGGATGCTGGGAAGGGGAGAGAGTTAGAGAGAGCTGCCCGCCATGAAGCCTGCCAGGTCAGAGATGCTGAATCTTTCCCGGTAAGCCACGACTAGTGGCGACACACAGATTATTAGAAATGGGTTAAACAAATATGTGAGAGTTAGCCAATAAGAGGCTAGAGCTAATGGGCCAGGCAGTATTTCAATGAATACAGTTTCCATGTAATTATTTCGGGTACCCACTGGGAGCTGGGCGGGAAAGAACAAAGGGGCCCTGCGCCGGGAACCAGGCGCTGGGAGCCCGAGCCCCTCATTACTACACAGGGGCATTGTGCTCAGACTTTCTGAGAGCCGATCCACTCAAGACAATGGCTGGGAAGGGAATCTGCTCAGTGGTGTGCGTCACGGAACCAGATTAGAATAGTATCTATTCCAAACGGGCATGTGCTTTGGGTGCTAGCATCCTTTAATTCTTTTATTTAAGGAAAGGGTTCTTCTGGTTGCAAAAATGACTCTATTCTCTTAGACATGAGACATTAGACATAAAGACTGAAAACAAACACAACAACTCATAAGCTCAAAACAAAAGACAATGTTGCAAGTTCCCTGTGAGATCATTTGGCCTATTTCCCCTTTAGCACAAATTTTATGAACAGAATGGAAAACACATAAAGTATTTTGCTCAAAGGAACATGCAGAATTCCATTCATGGTCTGCAGATATTTGAAATAGAAATGTTAATGCGTAGTGCTTGTGAAAATTTATTATGAATTACATCAAATTAGAAAGCACACCAGCAGTTTGTTATTGACACACTCAGAGCAACAATACAAAGAATGTTGTTAAATCAGTCTGCATTAGAGGAGAATTATGTTTGTTAGTTATTCAGAAGAAATGGAAGAGCATTGAACAGTAGTTATTCACCTTTGTGTTAGGAACTAAATTCACTGATAAAATTAAAAAAAACCCTGAAGTCTAATTTTAACTGTGCAGGTAATCAATCATCTTACACAACTAAGGTAAGAATAGTAGAGACTTCTGTTAAGATTTGGAAGTAATATCATTTATGACATAAGGGGTTTTAAGCAATTACCATATTCTGCATCACTGAAGTGCAAAGAGGATCCTATTTGAAAATTTACAACTATTTATTGCAATTAAAATTTTTACTTCAAGTAAATTTATCATGAGCTATGGAGATTTTAGTTCCAATTTTAGAGTGATCATTGTAGGCCAGATATGATCTACTTTTGTAATTAAAGAATTTCAGAGTTGAGACAGAATTCAGTAATCAGTAAATTATTTCTATAACCTGAGCAGGAGCAAATAGAGTCCAGAAAGTTGAACAGAAATACATAAATTATGAGGCCAGAGAATCACAGTAGCCACACTGACCCCCATTGTGCTGATTTTTAACCTACAGCACCCCCATTATGCCTCGATAAAACTATGGACAAAGTTCACCCATGAAAGAGCCTTCTAACGCTGAGACTGCATACATGAGCACACACTGCAGTCTGCCAGCTTTCCAGTTTTGATTTTCAAGCGGCTTTCTGTCTGGGTTTTCATGCTTCAAAGGCTGTGACTGAGGATGGAAATCTGATCATGTGGCCAAATTGGATCATCTTTACCTTTCAAGGCTTTTGGACTTAGGTCCAACTAACTAAAACGAATAATTCCATGTTTAGATGACACAACTCCACAGGGCACAAGCTTTAAAGTCAGTACGCTATTCCTTCAACCTCACGCCCAGGGGATGATCTGGAATGGATGCAGACACAGCGCTTTAACAGTGAATGAAAGCGAAAAGGAAAAGGAAAAACAAAAGGCTGTACCTGCAGTTGGATTTTTGTATCTTTGCTGACACTTTTTGTTCTCCAGCGTCTGGTGACCCGCTTGTCTTTCTTTGAAATATCTACACAGTTAGCCTACATTACACAAATAGTTAAAAAGCAACAGAAGGTTATTAAGTTCACACACATGATAACGCACACACAAAGAGCCCAGAAAGTTAGTAAGGAATAGTAAGAACCCCAAAGCAAGCCAGCCAAGGAAGAAAGATGTTAATACTAGAACCAAAGACCTCTCTACAACTGACCTGTGAAAGCTATATTTCTAGTGAGCAAAAATGAAAACAAGATTGGAGATTGTGAGCATCTTTTCTATATTAAAAAATGCTCATACTTCTGAAAGTTCTAGAACTTAAACTTTAAAGCCATCATTGTTAATACAAAAGTGACATGGGGGAGGGATACAAATATGTATGTCCACAATAGTCTATAATATATTTACGGGCAAAACACTGATAAAACTCAGCCAGCGGTGGTGGTGCACACCTTTAAACCCAGCACTTGGGAGGCAGAGGCAGGTGGATCTCTGTGAGTTTGAGGCCAGCCTGGTCTACAACAGGTAGTTCCTGGACAGGTTCTAAAACGACAGAGAAACCCTATCTTCAAAAAAACAAAACAAAAAAATTGATAAAACTCTTCTTAATTAATACAAGGACACCAAACTTCAAAAGTATTGTGAAGAACTCCAGAGGGGCTGGAGACATGGCTCAGCAGTTGTTCTTATAGAGGACACAGGTTTGATTCCTAGCACCTGCGCAGCAGCTCACAACCATCTATTATGACTCCAGGCCTAGGGGATCTTCAGGACTCCACAGCCATTGCACACATATGGTACACAGATAAGCATGTAGATAACCACACATACATATTAACTAAAGAAAGAAAGAAAATAACTGCAGAATATATAAACTACAGATTGACGTTATTATAAATATTGCAATGTTAGTCTGCGTGTAGTTCTTCTCTTTTGAGTGCCACCTTGCATAGTCACAGGACAGTCCAGGAAGGGCTTAAGTTGGGATCTTAGACCTTGTTACCGGGCAGTCACGTTTACCTGCATGTCAGTGAAGTTCGGGGCTGACTGAGTCCTCTGAAGTATCTCCAGGTTTTGCAGGAGCTTGCTAAGTTCCACAAGGTTTGACTGACAGTGCGCAAGATCTAGGAAAGACAAAATGGCAGAGATACTATGAAACGTCAGAACTGGGTAGAAATGGCGGAGATACTATGAAACGTCAGAACTGGGTAGAAATGGCGGAGATACTATGAAAAGGGGCTCAGTCTATACTGTGGTAGATACGATGGGGTCATTGTATGGGCAGATCTGTATTTACATAATGGTGATGCAGGTAACCCAAAGGATACCTGGGTCAGAAGCATGGGAGCCACTGGCGGTGAGAGAGTCCTAAACCCATTCTTACCAACCGCGACTCTGAAAGTAGATGGCTTTAACCTGTCAAGCTGTGTGTGATCGCTTTTCTGTCCCCACAGCTTGTCTCATGGACACTCCGGAGACTTCAGCAGTCTTGTGGTTTTATTCCTAGGGGCCTGTCTACTTGTTCCTCTCAAATGGTTTACAAGGTGGCTGTGTGGAATTTGGGTGGGGCCAAAATCAAGTTCAGAACAAACAGAACAGAGTAAAAATCAGTTAAACACATCTGTTCTTCGGCTCACTAATAATGTGGTAAGAAATGACTCCTTTAAAATTCTATTGCAGATTCTTACTAATTTGAATTTCATCTCTATGAAAAAAATATGCTCTAAGAGCCAAGTAATTTCCTCATATATTGGTGACCTGGATTTATACAAGTCCAGAAGACTTGTAGACTGTTAGAATTATAAATCGGACACAAAATGGGTTCCATAAAACACTATGTTTTCAAATTCAAACAATGAAATAAATATTAATGTTCCCTTTTTGAACTGAAACCCATCTCAGAAGTAAGCTTGCTCCACAGCAAATGATCAGTATAATTTTTTTTAAGTGCAGCAAGAGATTAGGGGAGGGGAGATTGTTCATGGTTTCACAGTTTGAGAGCAGATTTACAAGCAAGACTCCACTCTATCCCAACAAGGTTTAGATGACTGACAAAAAAGTTTTAGCCAAAACAGAAAGGTGGAGGAGGGCAAAGAGGTTGGGAAGAACAACCTACCCAAAGGCACACAGCAGGACATATGTAAATACATGTATGTAAAACAAAACAAAACAACCCAACAGTTGCTTGAGTCTACAGAAGGCGGCTAGGTTGAAGGGGTAGGTAGGGCCAGA
>PVIU01026409.1:0-22021 GCA_004026605.1 Ondatra zibethicus | reverse complement strand
GGCAGCTCACAACTGTCTGTAACTCCAGTTACAGGGTATCTAACATGCTTTCACAGACATACATGCAGGCAAAACATTAATGCACATGTTTTGTACCATGAAGATATAGTTTTCCATGTTGTATTTATACTCTTGCTTCTTATATACTTATCACCATTTTCAAAAAGTTAAAGTCCATATGACTTAAAATAAACCATTGATTGCCAGAGTTATAAAATTCAAAGCTGATGATGGAATAAAAGTATAAAGATAAAGAGAAATATTCAAACTGGGAGGGCAGTGGTGGTGCATGCCATTAATCCCAGTACTTGGGAGGCAGAGGCAGGTGGATCTCTGAATTGGAGGCCATCTTGGTGTACAGACTGAGTTCCAGGACAGCTAAGGATACACAGAGAAACCCTATATTGGAAAACCACCAAAAGAAAGCATAATTGCCTTGAATTAACTTGTGCTCAGTGATGCAAGTGATTACCTAGCATGCCTAAGAAGTGGATTTGCTCACAAGCACTGCAAGAAAATAGAAATAAGACCTATTAACCAATAAGAAGTATAATAGCAACCAATTTGTTGTTGTTGTTGTTTGTTTGTATTTTGAGACAGGGTTTCTCTGTAGCTATGGAGCCTGTCCTGGAACTTGTTCTCTAGACCTGGCTGGCCTTGAACCCATAGAGCTCTGCCTGTCTGTGCCTCCTCAGTGCTGTGATTAAAGGCATGTGCCACCACTGCCTGGCTAATCACAACCAATTTTTAAATACTAAAAACACAAGCAGGTATTTTGAGGAAATGGGTAAGCATATAGTCACTACAGGTTTTATCCTGAGTGAGGTAACCCAGACCCCAAAAATGAATATGATATGTACTCACTCATAAGTGGATACTAGTCATAAACAAAGGGCAAAAAGTCTATAGTTCAGGATCCTAGAGAAACTAAGTAATAAGATGAACCCAAAGAAAAACATATATAGACCCACCTGGAAATTGGAATCAGACAAAAATTTGGGAGCAAGGTGGTGGGAGGTAGGGGGGGGGAGAAGGGGGGTTGAGGAGAACTATAGGGAATGGGATGGTCGAGATGGAGGAAGGACAGATATGAGAGCAAGGAAAGAGATATTTTGTGTAGTAAGAGGCATGCGGGTTGTGTTTTTCTGTTTGGCTCCCGGCCGTTGAAATAATTATTCAGAAACTGTATTTATTTAAATTTTGTCTGGTTCATTAGTTTTAGTCTCTTTTTGGTCAACTCTTACAATTTGATTTAGTTTATTTTTAATAATTTGTATTTACCATGAGGATGTGGCTTACCGGCATGAGTTTAAGTAGCGTCTGTTTTGGCCAGGAGAATCATGGCATCTGTTATACTTTTCTTTCTCCCAGTATTTTATCCTGTCTACTCTGTCTATCTGATTTTTGTCCTATCAAAAGGCCATGGCAGTTTTTTTTTATTTAAGCAATGAAAGTAATACAAATGAAGAAGCGCCTCCTACACCATAATCTTGATTGAGGGAGCCATTATTGAGTTAGCAAGAACCTGGCTCTAGGAAAATGCCCAAGAACCCACAGAGATGAACCCAGCTGAGACCCTAAGCAATAGAGGAGAGGGTCTCTGAACTGACCTTACCCTGTAGTCAGACTGATGATTATCTTAAATATCACCATAGAACCTTCATCCAACAACAGATGGGAACAGAGGCAATGACCCACATTGGAGCACTGGAGTGAGCTCCCAAGATCCAGTTGAAGAGTGGAAGAAGTGAGAGTGGAAATTCATGACCATGAGGGGGTCATCCACTGAGACAGTTTGCTTGAACTAATGGGAACTCACCAAAACCAACTGGACTGGGAGTGAATGAGCATGTGAACGACCAAGCCCCTCTGAAGGGGGTTTGTTGGGTCCCTTGAGGACAGGCCTTCACACCCCCACTTGATCTGTTTTGCACTCTTGTGGTTGGTTGAAAACAGGAACAAAACCAGGAACAATCTGTTGTTTTCAGCAGTGTTTCTAAGGATGTTTAATCCTAAGACATGTGAGTTAAGGTGATGAGCTTCATGCTTTTGCTGGCTCAGCCTCCCCTGTTGAGGGCTATATATACTGTGTGAAAAAGTGGAATAAAGGCTTGTTTGCAGAACCTGAAGTTGTGCTGTGTTAATCCCGACATCCCTCGCTCAGAAGAACTACAGTTGCCGTGCGGGTTCACAGCTGGGGCAGACTGAGGGGTCACTGATAGTGACACTGGGATGTGCCTCTACTGCATATACTGGCTCCATGGGATTCTAGTCTCTTTGGATGTAAACCTTGCTCAATCTAGATGTAGTAGGGAGGGCCTTGGACTTTCCACAGGGCGGGGTGCATGGCACTCCCCTAGGGTTGGAGGGGTGGGGGAGGGTCTGTGGAGGGAGAAGGAGGGACTGGGAGGTGAGGAGGAGGGGAGGGAGTGGGAATTTGGATTGGTATTTTTTTAAGTAATAAAAAAAGATAAAAAGAATTTATTTAGGTATAAAATGGGATAAACACTCCTCACTGATACAGATTAAACGCTGCTGCAATCAACTGCTGTGTCTTGCTGTTTTGCTAAGGGTAACTAGGGTCCACCCACTCAAGCAAGAAAGCGAGAGAGTCAGAGAGTACAGCCTGTCCCCTCAATTTTAAGTGGTCAGGTACGCAAACAAGATCACATCCTAGGGCTTTCAATGACTCCAAAGGTCATTGGCTAAATGGATTGAAATCCCACAATAGTGCATGGTTCGCGAAATAGACTCCAAGAAATATTTCCCCATACATTAAAATAGCAAAATTAAGAAATCTGATAATATTAAGTGATCATGAATTACACAAAACAGAAGGAAGTGTTCTGGTTTTAAATTATGTTCATTCTTCATTTTAATGTCCTTATGTCAAAAGGACACACACACATGCACACACACACAGACACAAACAAACAACCTTTTAGCACATACAATGTTATGGATAGCCCACCAGAAATGACCACTCAGACACAATTTTAACTAACTGAAAGCCTTTGTTCCAGCTGGCTGGAACTACATTCAGGTATTCAGGACCCAAGTGTAGCATCGAGTGTTTATGGTAAGGTTTTTTTTTTTAAAAAAAAATAGAATATCCTAGTATCTTGCTCAGCAGCTTCAGGGTAGGAATGTGAGTGGGTGATATGGGATATCCTTCTGTATATGTGTTCCTTTTATGTTTGATGAATAAAGGAATTTTGGCCAATGGCTTAGCAGGGTAAAGCCAGAAGGGAAATCCGAACAGAGATATATAGAAAGAGTAGGCAGAGTCAAGAAGACACAATGTGGGTGCTGAAGGAGAAAGCTACCAGAATATTACTGCTAAGCCACAGCCTTATGGCAATACACGGGTTAATTTAAGATGTAAGAGCTAGCTAGAAATACAACTAAGCCATTGGCCAAATAGTGTCTTAATTAATATGGTTTCTGTGTGATTGTTCAGGTCTGGGTGGCTGGGAAACAAAAGTGCAGTCTACCCCCCACAGCCCCACCCCTTACACATGGGGTCTGCCTCCTGCACACAAAACCCTGCCCGTCCCAGGAGCCCACAAGAGCTGCAACCACCCACACCCAAGCACTGCCCAGTCAAGGCACCAACCCACCCCAGGATGCTGCACCCTCACTGTGATTTCTGCCGCACTCGCATAAGAGCCTAGCAACCCATACACGCATGCGCACAGCATTCAGCCAATCAAAGAGGTTCCTGGTCGAGCCTTCTCCTATTTAAAGTCGGTTAGCCGGAAGCTCCTCATAGCAGTGAAGCGGAGCAGTTGGCTGAAGGAGATCGGAGTCGTGAATGTGATCACTTCTTGTGACGGTAAAGCGGGTTCAGCCAAGGGGGGTTAGTTCAGGCAGGAGGAAGGGATGAGTGTGAGGAGGAAGGGATGAGTGTGAGGAGGAAGGAGTGTAAGGAGGGGGAGTGTGTCCCGTGTGAGGATGAAGGAGTATAAGGAGGGGGACTGTGTCCCGTAGAGGGACGCCAGGGTCCCAGGTGCCATTTTACTCCTACGGCAAATCGCCCATCCGTTACCGGAGCCTCTGACAGTAAAATGGGGGAGGCCGGAACCTCGGCGGGGCCTCTGATAGTAAAATGGAGGAGGCCGGAACCTCATCGGGGCCTCTGATAGTAAAATGGGGGAGGTGCGAACCTCGTCGGGGCCTCTGATAGTAAAATGGAGGAGGCCAGAACCTCGTTGGGGCCTTTGATAGTAAAATGGGGGAGGTGCGAAACTTGTCGGGGCCTCTGATAGTAAAATGGGGCAGGCCGGAACCTCATCGGGGCCTCTAATAGTAAAATGGGGGAGGCCGGAACCTCGCCAGGGCCTCTGGTAGTAAAATGGAGGAGGCCGGGAATCCCGTTAAGGCCTCTGAGGTTAATGTGGAGGTGACGGCGAACAAGGCCACTGAATAGTAAAATGGAGCTGGCCAAGGCTGGGAACCTTATTGAGGCCTCTGATAGGAAAACACAGGTTCCTTGCCTCGAGCAGACTGAAGCCTAGGTGGAAGGAAGGAAAACTTAGAGGATCGGGAGGTCTCTGCTGTCTTTATGGAGGTGGCAACTCCGAGCAGAGGGTGGCGAGGCAGAGGGGCATGGGGCCTAGGAATAAAGACAAGCTAAGAGTTAGAATGAAGACATAGGGAGGGGCCCGAGGCCAGTTGGCACTTGGGGCTAAGGGTGAGGAGGAACCAGGGAAGTGATTAGGAACAAGGAGGAAATTGGGGATGAGGAGAAGCTGGGGAGGCCTGAGACGCTAGGAAGAAATACATAGTGAGGAGGATTTGGGGAGCAGAAAGGAGAGGCTGGCTGCCCAACTGGGGAGGGGCCAGGGGTAAGGAGGAGCCGGATGTGAGTTGGAGCTAGGAAGGAGGTAGGGGTGAGGATGAACTTGACAGGGGATGGAGTGAGGAGATGGGCAAATGGACAAAGTAAGGAAGAACCAGATGTTGCGGAGGAGCTGGAATAAGTAGGAGTAAGTAGGGTTAAGGGGTAGGAGATGCCAGGAGAGCATGGGATGAGGAATAACTGGAGAGGGACTAGAAACAAGGGGACAGGTATTGATGGTTAGGAGGAACTGGGAGGGTAGGAGGAGCTGGAGGAAAGCTTGGAGCAAGGATGAGTTCTAATGTGTTGATGATCTTGGGAGGGACTGTAGGTGAGAAGATGCTGAGAACATGTGGGGAACCAGGAGGAAAAGGGATAAGGAGGGACTTGGGGAGTTGAAGCTAGGGACGGGCTAGGGGTCAGGATCTGGGGAGGTCTTGGGGATTAGAAGGTGCTAGATAGTGGTTGCCAAGGAGGAGGACCTGAATAGGGAATAAGGACAAGGAGGAGCTTGGGAGGGACTCGGGGAAGGACTGCAGTAGGGTGAGGAGGAAGGGGGAAGAACTGGGGGTGAAGAAGAGCCAAGGAGAAGTTACTGGGGAGGAGTCAGGGATGAGGAAGAACTGGAGAGAGGGTACAAGTAAGAAAGATTTAAAGGGTTAGCAGGAGCTTGCAGGTTGGGAGAGCTGGGAAAAGGTTAGCAGGGATGGAGTCTCTGGGGGAGAGGCTTGGGACAAGGAGACCGTGAAGGGCAATGACAAGCTAGACTGGGTATGAAGTGTTAGTCCTTAGTGGTATTGGAGAGGGATTGAGGGACTGAAAAGCGTGTAGGAGCTAGAGTCAAGGAGGAACTCAGTGTGAGGAAAGAGATCTAGGGGCAAAGAAAGAGTACAGGGGGTGGGGAGCTAAAGGGGTTAAGAGTGAGGGGGATAAGGAACGGCAAGAGGCCCAGGGAAGCAGAGGTTCCGAGGACCTTGGTAGAGCTGGGGAGGTGGCATGGTGAGGAGGGAATAGGGTCCTCAGTAGGATCTGAAAGGCCGGGAATGTTCTGGGGGCTATCTCTATACTTCTGGGGTCAGCCTCAAATCCATTAGAAACAACCCAAGCACCCTTCACTTTTTCCACTATTGTGTATCATTTTTACATTGACAACTGCCAGTTTTTTTTTTACTTTGGATGCAGTAAAGTAAGAAAACTGTTAACACTTTATTTAAATAAGAACATCTTGATTTTATATGATAGCTTTCTCAGTTCATGTAAATAATGCCTTTGGATTCAGTTGTTTTGAGAGATTTGTTTTTCTTCTTGTGTTTTCAAACAGAAAATATACAGTTATGTTCCCCCATGCAAGAAGGGATCCAGAAGAGCCTGAAAGCTCGCCAGTGGTGAAAGAGCACGTAGTAATTTATAACTCAGACGATGAAGAACCACATTACTGTGTTTCACTGCTGGGTGATACTCAAGGTATAAGATGTCAAATGTTGGGGGCTGTCAAACTGGCTCAGGGAGTAAAAATGTTTACCCTGCAAGCAGGAGGACCTCAGTTTGATTCCCAGAACTCTCACAGTAGAAGGAAGGAAAGAAATCTACTCCAGAAAGCTGTTCTCTGATCTCCACACTGACGTGTGTATACTACTAATAATAATCTAAAAAAAATTGAAAGGCATCGAATGTTGAGTGTTGATATCTTGCTCCAGTTCTTTTGTTTTGACCCTAATACACTTACAATTTGTTGGTTTATTCTGTGTACTTTACTCTCCATATCCCTATACCTAAATTCTAGAAATCCATGCAGTGTATCTTGCCTTTGAAGTCCTAACATGTTGATCGATAAATAACTTGCTATGTAATCTTATCCTAGAAACACTTCAAAATTTGTTCCTACACATGGTCATGAATCATGATTTAACTTCATCTAACCTTCAAAGAAAAATTTGCATTTCTATATCTAATACAAAAGCTTAAGTTATCAATGTCTGAAAGAACTGCAAACATAGTTTTATTGCTGTTTGTTAAAATAGTGTTCCTAATCTCAAAAATATTCTTTTTCTTGTCAGCAGAACAGAGTTCATCAATTGATTCACCTGGAAAGAGAAGTCCCATAGAACTGTTTGTACATGTGGGGTAATATATTAAAAATTGTTTGACTGTTGAATAATGTATTTCAAGAAATATTTGCTTTGTTTATGTAACAGGTAGTATATATAAGATACTTGACATTTTCTATTTTTTCCAAACTCTTATATCTTATGAATCCTTAACGAAACAGTGTTTGTCATTGTATTTGATATTTAATAGGGGAGTTTGTGAATGCTTGGAAGATGCTTTTTTACTGAACTACAGTGCCATTTTTAAAATGTGATTTTTTTTCTTAGGGAAAAGTTAGACGTTTTTCTTGGAAAAATTGGAGGTATGTTTTGAAGATACATTTTTTTAGAAAATTATTTAAAACTACATAATAATTTGCATATAATGTGTTAACCAGTATATTACATGCCTACTCTTCAATGCTTTGTTCTCATTTATAAGATTTTCATAAATATTTGTGATTTAGCATCATATATATTCTTCCTTATAGTTTTCCATGATGAGAGAAGTAAAAATAATGCTTTTAGACATATGTGACTTCAATGGATTTTTAGAAGAAGTAAATAGGAAATGTTTTTATACTTTTTGAACAGACTAAGTGATCTACTATTTCTATATATCAGTTTCTTTTACTCTGTATATCGGTTTTCTTTTTTAAAAAATTCATTTTATTTCCTAGGATTTATACTGTATTACTTTCTTTAGAATAGGTAGTATAAAACTGAAGCTTCTAATATAACTCCTTGTTACTGTTTTCATTCTAATAAGTTATAATCGAAGAAGAAAATTAGCCAATAGAGGTTTAAAATCTGAACCTCAAAACCTTGTTTTAAGATGTTAAGGGTCAGTTGCATGGGCTTTCTTGGGCAGAATATTCACTTTTGCTTGTTTACTCATTTGTTTTGAGATAGTCTCACAGGGAACACAGGCTGGCATTATGACTGTAGATCACCTGACAACCTTAACGAGGTGCGAGGATTACAGGGACAGACAAACCCAACCAAGGACAGTGTTATTTTAAAAGAGTTAATAGGGGATGGAGAATTGATTCAGTGGCTAGGAGCACTGGCATCTTCCAAAGGAATCCAGTTTGATTCCCAGCACCTTTATGGTGGCTCACAACCATCTGTAACTCCAGCCAAAGGGGATCCAGTGCTGCCTTTGGAACGAAGCTCATGGTACTCAGACCTAGCTAGATGAAAGCAAAATGCCCCCAATTATATACACTTACAAAACAGTTAAAATAGGTCCCTTTAAGGATTACTCATATAATCATATAATTATATAATTTCTCATATAATATAAAAGATGTTCTCTATTTAGTGGTATCAAGATACGTGTTTTATAATTTGTTGCTTCATATGTGTATTAGCTGCTGAAATTATCTCTTCCATATATGTGTTGCATGAAAACATTTTAGCTACTAAAATTATAAATTATTTATATAATAGAAATTTCTTATGGTTATTAAAAGTAACTGACAAGAATTTTTTTCTTATTGAGATACAGGCTCACTATATAGCTTTAGATGGCCTGGAAATTGGTATGTAGGCCAGGCTGGCCACAAATTCACAGAGATCTGTGTGCCTTTGCCTCTCCAGTGCTGGAATTAATAGTGATACACTGTCAGTATTTTCTTTTGTTTGTTTCTTTTTTTTTTTTTTTTGCTACCATGGGATATTTGAAATTTAAATTTTTTATGAACTGCTTGCTGTATGTAGTGGTAAAATGCCCCATAAAGCCTTAATGAAATGTAAATAAGAACCAAAGCATACAAAACAATATATGCTAGGCAAGTGCTTAAAGTGAAGTACATCCCCAGCTCCTCATTCACTCTCTTTTACAGATAATTTTAACAAATTAACCTTTTTAGGTTATATTTTAATAAGAAATTTTATTTCATGCTCTCTAACAAGAATTCAGGCAAATGCACCCTTCCAGTATAGAGTGTTTTATACATTTTAGAAGTAGGTAGCATTTATTTAATTATCTTTCATAAATTCTACACTTCCCCTTTGCTTTATTTATTAGTTCATTTTTATCATCCCTAAAAACATCTTCAGTTAGGAAAATCCTAATTACCATTTGGTTATTCAAAATGATTGGGACCAGAAATGTTTCAGATTTCAGAGTTTTGGATTTGGAATGTTTTCATAGAAATTGCTGACTGAACAGACCTAGTCAGAAAATCTAAACTCCTAGGTGTTCAAAATATGAAAGCTGTATCATGTTGACACTATAGTTTTAAATGTTAAATGTTTAAATGTTTGTTATTGATGAGTGAGCATTATTAGAATTTATAATTACTTGAATGTGTGAGAATAAAGTAATTTCTTCAGAACTGAATTCTAATGAACATTTTTTTAAATACAGTTGACATTAAGTGTGCTCTTACTGCTAAGAGACAAAGACTGGAAACAAATACTGAGAAGTCTTTTGAAGGAATTGACCAGGAAATGAAACAAGTTTGGAACTCACATGAAGATGCTGTGTAAGATTTTTTCTTTCCTAAAACAAAACAAAACAAAAACTGTTTGTACCAATTTTTAATATATATTGATATAAATCGCTTAAGAAAAATGTTGTCACCTTCTGTTTGAGTCTCTAGTGAAAATATTTGACTTTTCTCTTGGCAGGTGCCTCCATGACCTCCTATCTTTATAGTGCTGTTTCACAGAGGCCAATGAAGATTATGTTTTTCTCCTTTAAATAACAATTGGGGAGGTTTATTACTTTTTTGGTATTTTATTATTCACTCCTGAAATTAGTTGAATAAAGTTTAAATGAATAGACTCTAATAACTGTTATTTAACCATAGCTGATGGTGTAGAGAGAGGTCAATTTGAATGTGCTAAGCACTTAGCTCTTCCTTTGTACTAGATTGTGGCTGTGCCAAAATGGGGAGTGGGGAACTTAGTGAAATGCTTTGCTTGAAAATCATTTAGTATTTTTAAGACTCTATATTAAGTAGAAAAAAGTGAAAAATAAACTTTTTGGAGAAAATATTATTTTGAAAATAGATATACATATGATAAAATTTCCAGCTTTCAAAAGTCCCCATGAGAGGGGACTTCTTATGTTAGGAAAAAGTACTTCTGGAATCAGTATAAATCTAATTTTACTTCTGAGATTTCCATCAGAATATTTAAACTGCTATTACTTCCTTTTTACACTATGATAGTGTATCAATTCAGTTTTGTCTTGAATGTTATTTTCCTACAGTATAAGAAGTACCATCCTTCATTATTATGTTTTACAGGGCAAAGCTTAACGAGGAGTCTGCTCAGGCATTTACGAATCTGTTTGAGCAATGGAATTCGGATGTTCAGAACGTTCGGGAAAAATATGTAAAACTAATGGTTGGTATCACAATTCCAGTTAATGTGAATAGAGAAGCTACTCTTGTGTTAGCTGCATAAAACAAACCTGGGCTTGTTTAGAGACTGAAATTTCCAAGAATAAATGGTGTCTTGAAAATGATTTTCTACCTTATCTGGCCTGTAATTTTAGGAAGCTAATGACGAAGGTTCATAACTTGTTGGTGTTTAGAGAATAATTTAAACAGGCATAATGGTTATTAAAGAGAAATAATAAAGGCAGCCATTTTAAAATGTTTTTTTTTCTGAGTTTAAAACAGTTTTTTTATTTAAAGTTTTAGAGATTAAGCTGTAGCTCAAAAGGACAGTGTTTGTCTTGCATGTATGAGGCTCAGAACAACCAACCATTACTAAACTGTTAATACACTTTTTCCTTTTGTATTTGTAGAATGATTTTCAACAGGAAGAAAAGGCTTTTCAACAGTGTAGACTCGTTCAGAACACGAGACTGATAACAATTAAACACGTACATGAGGAGTTCATAAAGGTATGCTATACACGACAACAATATGTTCCTAAAATATAATGTACATTTTCCTTACAAGAATACGGTAATTTCTATTTTGAATGAATTGTTTTTAATTGATGTGGTAGATCTGTAGAATTCTAATGGTTTTATGGTGGTAATTTCAGACAGATGATGGCAAATTGTGAGTTTTCCATACATATATGCTTCACATGTAGTAATAGTCATACTTCCAGTGTATTCATTGCTCTTTATTGAACTGGAAAGAGAAAGTCTACATATCATTACTATGATCTTTGTAATCCTCATATATATTAAATAGGAAAGGCTCAAATACCTTTTTTAAAATATTTAGTGCAAGGATCTCCTGTAACTGGAGTTACAGAAAGTTGAGAGCTGCCTTGTGGGTGCTGGTCATCAAATCCAGGTCCTCTGTGAGAGCGGCCAGTGCTGTTACCCTACTGAAATTTAGTAGGGAAGTATTTTCTAGCATGTCAATTTTTAAAAGTATTCCAATGGCTAAAATAACTTTATCAACTTATAACCATTATCCTAGAATTTAATAGTCAAAGATGAAAATTTGTTCCTTGAGAATTAAGTATATGCTAGTAAGTTGATGTATAAACAATAGTTTTAAAATATTTTAGAGAACCTTAAATAATTTTTGCACAAAAGTTATTTCATGTGTTTCCAAATGCAGCTCTTGCCAGTTTGCTCTAATATTCCCTGAAACTAGTTTCAAATTTCTTCATAGCCTGTGTTTTCACTACTAGACTTTGACCATTTTTATTTCCATAGTGTTTCATTATTTATTTAAGTCCTATTGCTGAGATCCTAGCTTATACTATTTAATATTCTCATCATCCTTTGCGTCTACTATGAAAACTCGAACTCACAGAGATCTGCCTACCTCTGCTTCCCGAGTGCTGGGATTAAAGGCGTGCGCCACCACTGCCGGGCCGCTATGTTATATTTTGGTTAAAATGTTTATTTTTTCGGGGAAAAGGAGCAATTATGTACTATACTCTTTTATTTCCTCCACAGCACTTAACGTTATATTTGTCACTTGGTTGGTGATGAGTAGACAATGATTGGCAAATTATTAGGAAAGCTTTAAACCATCATTTTTAAACGATCAGCACATTCATACAACATTAGTGCTAAAGACAGATGAATGGACAGTTGGAGGGCAGCCTGGTCATTAAAGTGAGATACTCTCTTACAAAACAATAATATAAATTTTGATATTAATGACTTGAAAAATGATCTCATACTATAGATTATTTTCCCCTTTGGTAAATTTATTGTCACATCATGTTACATTGACTTTTTGTCTTAAGTAGATTGTAGCCTGATGTTTGAGAAAATCATTAGAAATGTTCGCAATTGTGATGGCTGCCGAGAAGACTCTGTGGTCTTCCTATTTCTCTATTTTTCCTTTTCCTATTTCGGAAGAGAAAGTATCTATATTCCACACGTTAGCCTTCAGGCTCTCCCAGTGGCACCTGCAAAGTTTGTGATACTGTGCCCAACTCTTGCCCTCTCCGGCCTCAGCCTGGCCTTAACATTCACTAAAACTGCTTCGTGAGCACAATGTGCCATTGTATCTTCTATAACTCTGTTTGGTTGACGTCTGAGTTATTTTGCGTCTTAACAATAGTAATTTGGGTCTTTGTGTATTAGAAGGTTTTTTTTTTTTTACTCAAAGTAATGTGTATTACTAAAATATTTAAAATTCTCTTAAAATTTTACTTTAAAACTTAGAACTTGGGATGAAAGATGCCACAGGACTAAACTAGCCTTTTGTGTTTAGAATTTGGAGGAGGTGAAGAAGAAGAACGACTGTCTGCTTATGAATATCCAGAATGAACTTAAAGAAGAAATGAAGAAGCTGCGAAGAAAAATTATGAAAGAATCTGTAAGTTGTATTTCAAGTCAGAAATAGGAATTAATGAAAGCACTGAAATATTTTATTTGCTACTGTAGGAATGACACTGAAGTAAGAAATAAACCTGTTTACTATCTCTTCTCCTTAACAGCAGCAGCAAGAGATGGCTAACCTTCGCCGGTTTCTTCAGTCCATGCTGCATCCTAAGGGATACGCTTCAGATGCCAGCGAACAGTCGTAGTTTAAGATAAATTCTAGTTTATATGGCAAGGTCTTTAGTCATTAGCTTGTTCACCTTGCCTTACCTTATTCTGAAGAAAATCCAGTTATGTCAGTATCAACTATTCTCATATGTCAAGGCTTTAACTCTTGGTATAATAGAGTGGATTTTTCTTTATGACATTGTTAATTTTTTTCAATAAAAATGATTTGTTTGGATATCAACTTTAGTATTTCGTGTATCAGTCCCAAAGGTACAAACGTCAGGTATAGAAAGGTACCTTGGCTTTATTTCGTATCTTTTTCTGACAGGTTGTTACCATGATTGCCATGATGGTGTCTAATACTGACCTAAAAAATAAACTTGGGTGTATAAGCTCAGGTAGTCCTTGCATCTCAGCCTCCAAAGTACCTGAAACCACAGGTGGGCACCACTATGCCTAGTTTACATTGTTATTTAAGGGGAAAAAACCCTCCAATCCATTTTGCATACTTAACTGAATTGCATAGCCCATTCTAAGAAAATGTGTTAAAGAGTTTGCATTAGTATCTTGAAACTAAACAGTTAATACATCAATCAAGCTGACAATTTATACTAGGTTTTGTTTTTGTTTGTTGAGACAGGGTCTTGTCATGCAGCTTTGCCTGGCCTGCAACTTGGTATATAGACCAGGTTGGCCTTAAATTCATAGATTCGACTCTCTGTGCTTCCCAGGTGCTGGAATTAAAGGCATGTACCACAGCATGCCCTATCTACATACGAGTTTTAAGACATTCAAGAATTTCATTTCCACAAGGTATCAAATGCCATCGGGATTGGTCTGCAGTTAAATAACACATGTCAGCAATGCACAGGAGTATATCATGAGGGCAGGGCCTGGTGGTGCACGCCTTTACTCTCAGTACTCTCTCAGGAGGCAGAGGCATGCTGATTTCTGGGAGTTTGAGCCAGTTTATCTAACTAAGCCATTTCCAGGCTAGCCAGGACTACAGAGTGAAACTGTCTAAAAAGAAAATGTATCATTAGTATAGCTACTTTTCATTGTTGAAGGATGTTACACTTTTCTTCAAAGATAGCGTTCCTAGAATGACACTGAATACTAATGTTAGCAAAGGTTTGGAAGATTCGTTTTTAGACCCATTATCAAACAAATAGTTTAATAACTTGCCTTTTTAAATGTGTATTTTCTGCTGTGCTGTGGTGGCACACACATTTAGCCCCAGCTCTCAAGAGGCAGAGCCAGGTAGATCTCTGAGTTCGAGGCCAGCCTGGTCGACAGAGCAAGTTCCAGGGCAACCAGAGCTACACAGGGAAACCCTGTCTTGAAAAACCAAGTGCATTTTTAAACAGAAACATAAGAAAGTGTGATTTAATAAATCTGAAACTTTAGATGTGATTAAACATGTGTTTAGACAAAAACCCATCAAAGTTAAAGTTCTTTTTCATGTTTATTTTTTCCTATATAATCCCTTACAGTGACCGTTCTCCAACTTAAAAAAGACAGACATGTATACAAACCATCCTTTTTCAAACTAGTATAATTTTATTGGAAGAAATTAGTCTTTGACCATTAGTGCATAATTAGATTAAGAGGGCAGCCTAATGCCTTTTTTTCTGCGGTGCTGGGATCCCTCCAATGCCTTGCCTCCCTCTTGGTACTGGAGGGAATCTCTCAGGTCACTCATGACATAAAGGCCAGGTTCTTTCCATCTCTAAAGAAGATTTCAACAAGACATATGGTAGCAATAATTAAAGTCTAGATTTATTAGAAGTACAAGTAAAGGCATAAAATATGCTGCTCAGAACGGAAATGGATCTGAATGAGTGTGTGGCTCAAGAACCCCATTTACGCATCCAGGGTCTATTTATTACGGAGGGAAAGTAAAGGTTCTCTGGAAGGGTGGACCCTTTGTTGTTGTTAGGTGATTAATGTTCTTTGCTAGAAGGGTTTTTTTTTTTTCACAATCCTTGCGGCAGTCGAATGGATGGTTTTTTTTTTCCAGTGACTGTAACTTTATGACTCAGAGTCATGTGTGCCTGACCCTATTTTGCGGCCTCATTTTTCACTGCTGTATTTCCATCATGAAATAGGAATCTTAAATACTTATAGGATTTCTAAGGAGGTCTTTATTTCTCAGATTTTACCCATAGTTACAAAAGGGAAATAAGTACTTCAGAGTGTTTTCTGTGTATCTAATGCCCATGAATGTGGTTTTCCTCATAAGGCGTGTTATCTTTCTTCACCATGCCTCTTCCCTGCATGTATAAAGTGCATGCTTGCTACTCTCTTGGTTTATCAACTGACCGTGGCCTATGGTAGGTAGTCCATGGCTTTGAAAATGCTTTGTTCAGTGAGCCCACCTTCCTCTTTTCCTCTCTGCGTTTTCTTAAATGCTATGTCCCTACCACACCCCTCCTGTGACAAATATATTTATCCCGATACTTGTTCATAAATCTGACAAAAATTTTGAGTAAGTTCTGCAAAATTCTGGATTCCTCCAATGTTTAAAGATGGAGGAAGAAAGTACTCAAAGCCTTAGTTATCATTTCAGGGCGTTGTCCCCAAGTAGGTAATAAGGTCTTCCCCAAATGAACCCTCAGACAGTTGGGTTGAGTGGTAGTGACATTCCTGTATGGAATAAGAGTATGTTGGAGACACTGAGTAAGCTTTTGTATGTGACTGCTGAATAGTTTAGTGCAAGAATGAAGCCAGGTTAATGGTAATGCCACCATGTAAATGACGAGTTGTTATCTGTGTAACCAAACATTAAGTCTTAAATTTCCAAACTGTTCAAAATAGCAATTTAGGGAGTACCTAAATAAAGGGACACATTATGTAGTACATTCTACTGGTTGGGGATATAGGAAAATAACTTGGGAAGGACTAGCCTAAAGCCTATTGTGCACATAACACTGTAAAACTATTTTTATTATTTGCAAATTTCCTACAGTGTATTTGGATTATATTCACCACCACTCTTTCCCCTACCGCCTCTCAGATCTACCCCCATCACCATAGTTCCCTACACTCCCCACAACTTCATACTCTCTTTCTGTAGCTTTGGAGCTTGTCCTGGAACTAGTTCTTGTAGACAAGGCTGGCCTCAAACTCACAGAGATCCACCTGCCTCTGCCTACAAAGTGCTGAGATTAAAGGCATGTGCCACCACCGCCCGGCCTCATACTCTCTCTTTTTTAAATAGCTAGTTGATTCCAGTTTGTGCAGCCCATATGTTCCTGGGTGTAGGGCCTCTCATTGAAACATGCTTGACCAACCACGGGCCACATCACTTTGTGATTTCTGCAAGGTGTAGGGTTAGTTAAAAATAATGATAATCACAGGGACCTGGAGCTTTCCGAGCTTCACCTTGCCTTCTTTTCCTATGTTATGGCTCCTGGGTCAGGAACAAAAGAGACAATGGCATGAGCCAGGTTCCATTAAAACCCGGTCATGCACGCTTTTGATATTATTCCAATACCTAGATCACTGTATGATAGATATCACAGTTACTAAGAATTTACATAAGATTAAAGCAGTTCACTCCTATGTCTTTAATTATACAATGATTGTGGGAAGTGCTGTAGTTGTAATTTCTTGTTGGGGCCACCATCTCACAAATAATGGCACAGAGACTTATTAATTATGAAAGGTTGGCCATTAGCTTAGGCTTGTTTCCACCTAGCTCTTTGTTTGGTTGTCGTGTGTGTGTGTGTGTGTGTGTGTGTGTGTGTTTTGAGACAGGGTTTCTCATACCTTTGGAGCCTGTCCTGGAACTCACTTTGTGGACACAGTTTTGTCTGTCTCTGCCTCCGAGTGCCGGATTGAAGGCATGCACCGCCACCGCCTGGCTCCGTCTACCTCTTATAACTTAATTAACCCATATTTTTAAATCTACATTCTGCCATGTGACTTTTTATATTTTCCCAGTATGGCACGTCTGGCTTTCCTCAAGTCTGTTGGAGAAATCTGAGCATCAAATTCCTCCCGAATTTCTCCCTCTGCCAGGAAGTCCTGCCTATCCTCTCCTGCCTAGCTATGGACTATTTAGCTTTTTATTAAACCAATCAGAAGTTGCCTTAGGCAGACATACATCTTTACAGTGTACCAAAAGATTATCCCACAACAGTGCTGACTAGAAATGTAAGGGAAAAAAATCATCATCAAACTTACTCAGGGCCAGCGGCATAGGGTAGAAAGTTGACTCTTAGGACAGTGTTAGAGCTCACCATTACCTTCCAGTGACACCGCACATTGACATATACCTCACAATAGTACAGTCAACCAGGGTACATGCTGTTAAGAAAAACCGAGGAATCTCATGGGGTAAACCCGTGGGATCTCGGTAACAGCCTCTAGCTTGAGAAGGCCATGTCCCCGTCCTTCATGGTGCTTTGGATTTGTTCCAGTGCTTGTCTGTACAC
This sequence comes from Ondatra zibethicus, assembly GCA_004026605.1. NCBI lineage: Eukaryota > Metazoa > Chordata > Mammalia > Rodentia > Cricetidae > Ondatra > Ondatra zibethicus. The sequence continues at coordinate 4,720 of PVIU01026409.1, read as the reverse complement.
AGGCTTCACCTCTCCCACAAAGATCATGGAAGCTGATGCACACCCTATACGTCAATGTTTTGTTTCAAAATGCCCAGCAACTAAACAGCTGATAACACACAGAACATTTCATTCCCGGAGACCGAACGGCAAATTAACCACAGGTAAGCAGGACTGCTGCTCAGACAACTCGTTTATTAAAGTTAGCAAGATGCCGTCTGCCCCAACTATCAGGCACAGCCGAGAAGCTGTGGATAAACAAAAACCCTGTATATACGAATCTCGCATTGTAACATGGAAGGATAGGTTCTACTAGATAGTTATTAAATTTAACAAACTGAATAGGTACTGGGAAATGAAAAATGCTATGGGAAAAGTAAACATTGTATACAGTATAAGGGGACTCACAATTGAAGGCATCTGTGTCTTTATATTACACACTTCCACTTGCTGGGCTCCCTCTGAATGTTGCTCAAGGGACAAAAAGGGCCACTAGCAGCACAATACATTCCTGGCCATGGAAAACAAAGAATTTGACCTAATATGAAGTGTTCCTTTGCTACAGACAAAGGTCAGTTTGGGGATGTCTCTGAATAGATCAGGCTCCTTCCTAAAGGGAGTCCATACTTCCCACAGAATTATCAGGGTGTTTCCAAGAAAAACATATTTAACACATATTTTGGCTTGGTAATTCAAACTATTGCATTAAACCAGGCCCCTCACCCATGGAAGTAATGCTGAAGAAGAAATACAAAGGCTGGGTTCCTATGATACTTGTACTGGGGTCATACTGATTGCTCTCCAGAAATAGTGGGATTGAATGCTCTGTACTGCAACCACATTGACAATATCATCTGGTTGAGGCACATATCCAGAAGGAAGTTTAAGAGAATCCAAGGTGAAAAAGATGGTGTCTTCCAACACCCCAGTGCGTCCATCTGCTCTGGTAATGCAAACCTTGGATGAAAAAATGGTACCAATGATTGTGGAAAACCGTAATTCATGGTCATAGACTCTGCCCCTTTTCTATCTGGATCTAACCTGCAGATCCCTTCGCCCCACCACAGATTTGCACCCTACTTTACATAACAGCATCATCCAGGGGCTGTGTAAGCATACCCCTGTCCAGATCCAACCTCACAGCAATGCAAACAGTCCCTGAGGATGAGAACCTGTTAACTTCCCGTTAGGGCTGAATGCACATTCCTTCATTTTTCCTATGGTACAAAATGAGTGCAAGCCAACTTGTTTTCAGTTTTTACTACCCATATCATACCCACATACTACTCAGGAGTTTAAAGGACACACCGCTCACTTTTCTTAACAATTCCGAGAAACCTGATCACTGAATTTTGGTTTTGATGGTCTTACCACATTTTGACTCCTCCCAGATAAACTACATAAACTTAAATCTCCATCGTAAGTACTACATTATTCTCAGCATTTCCTTTCAGAATTCCAGTACTTTGAATAAGAAAACCAGTTCATTTTGGCAAGGCCTTTATTTTAGATCTCCTACTACTTGTAGTATAACCCTGAGCAGCAAAAGTGATCCCTAAATGAAAAAGAGGCAGCCGCAAAGGACAAGTACAGCACGTGAACTACCTGGTTTATATGACAGTGTTTCAGAGGCTTCACCGAGATGGCCTTTCTACTCTGTGGGTCTCCCTGTTCCGAAAACTCAATTTCTACCAGGTCACCCTTATAAGGTTCAAAATCTGTAACAGTCACGGGAGAAAATCAAGTTAGAGCGAGGGGGCCTTCATTCAAGGGAATCTGACATTTCACTATGCACTGTGCTGTAATCCCTGACACAGTTTCTATTACATGTAAAGCACATTTTTAACATTTAAAACCCCAGGGCTGGAGAGATGGTCCAGATATTTTACTAATGTTGCAAGGGACTCAGGTTCAGCTCCTAGTACCCACAGCCACCTGTGGCTTATCTGTGCATTCTTCTGGTCTCTCTGCAGGCGCCCACACAACATGTGGTGTACACAGATACACACGTACACATAAATATAAACAGACACAATTTTTTGTAAAAGGTAAGGGCTGAAGAGATGGTTCTGTGGTTAAAGGTACTGGCTATTTTCTTTCTGTCTTTTTTTGTAAGAAAGGGTTTCTCTGTGTAGCCCTGGCTGTCCTGGAACTCGCTCTGTTGACCAGGCTGACCTCGATCTCACAGAGATCTGCCTACCTCTGTCTCCCAAGTGCTGGGACTCAAGGCGTGCGCCACCACCACCCGGCTGTACTTGCTGTTCTTGCAGATGTTCTGTGTTCACCAACCTCATGGAGGCTATAGCTGCCTGTAACTCCAGTTCCAGAGCCTCTGTAGGCACCAGGCATTCAAGCAGCGGGATATACATACATGCAGGCAACACACTCACACATGCAACATTAATAGATAAAAGGAAAGACAGTACTGAAACAAAGGGAGGCAGTGAAGCATCTGTCTAATGAACAGGAAATAGCATACTCGTTACTCAGTACAGGACAAAAGAACATGGTTTTTCTTCTTTTACTTCTCTTGGTGTCTCACTAAAGAAATTACTGAGGCTATAGCTTACTTAGTATGTGATTTGATTATTATCTAGCAACACACAGATAATAAGATAGCAATAATAATTAATAATAATAAACAAAGAACTGTTAGCCATTTTTACTGGGTTTCATAGTATTCATTTAATAGTACTTATTCTGACAATTTTCTATATAACTGACTGGGTCCTTTAAGACTTGTTTCCAGTGCTAGGGATCAGCAATACTTCTTTTTTAGCCACTGTCTTTCTTACCCTAGAGAAGTCTGCTACTATGACTAACTCTATTTCGCAGAGGTAAGTCTCTCTACCTATGCCTTGGGACCTGTCCTCTATTTATAGCTCAGGGACTTACCCCTATCCTCTCTTCCTGCTCTCTTCAGCACCTTTAGCCATATTCTTTGCACTACAAACATGCCCAAGCCCTTCCACTTTGAAAAGAGTGTTCCTAACATCCTTCCTGTTGTTGATGACTTCCGCTATAGCCAAGGGACAGGCTAATTAATTGTCTTTGGAGCTCAGCAACCACAGGGGCCCTTTCCTCTGAAAACTGGGAATTTCTGAGGAAACATGTCATAAAATCCCAGACACTATCAAGCAGTCATCGTGAGAGGGTTCCTGACGTAACAACCAAGATCAAGTTCAGGTTCTTACATCCAAGAAAAGTAAAGTAGAAAGCAGTTTTGTATACTGGGACAATGTCATTCTTTTGATCCAAGCTAAACGGCACCTGGTTAAGCTACAGTGGGTATGGTCTATTTTCCTTCCATTCATCTTTCAAAGCCCAGCCTCGTACCTGGAAAGTTGATGCAGGAAGATGGCATGAGTCTAGCAATTTGAGACAAAACTAGGCAAGAGAGGAAGTCACTGTCTCAAGGTGAGGGGAAGCCCTATAATAATAAAGGCATCAGGTTTCCATTTCATTAGATTTACATTTTACTATGCAGCAAACTGTTAGTTCTCATTTCTTCTTGGTTCTCCAACTTAATCATTAAAGGCAGAGGCACTAGCTGACAGGGTGTAAGGTGCAGCTTAAACAGGGCAGAGTCCAGTCTGTTTCCTCTCAGTGTTGCCATCCCACCCATTCCTACGGCTTTGCCCACTGGGTCTTTGCATCGGGCTATTTTGATGGAGTCACGTATCAATCTCTCTCAATGATACTATGAGCTCTTTATAAGAAAGGTTTAATGAAGTCTTCCATATTGTTTCCTCTGCCCTCAATATCTAGTGTTGTGAACTAGCTGCCCTCACTCCCCGACCGACAGCGGAACTTCCTTCTGGCCGGTGGTTTTCCACAGAAGCAGTAGAGGTATAAAAGGCTTTTAGCTCAGGGCAAAATAAAGGTTTCTGTTCTTCCACCTGAGAAGAAGCCTCCATGTCTCAATCCCAGCACCCACGCCCCGCCAGTCTGGGCATCTAGGCCGCGCCAGCAGCCCGGCAATCTAGAGCTCTCAAAACCAAATTAAAGTTCATTAGTCTCTTTAAATTAACATGTAATTGCTCTAGATATAAAACAATGGAGTGTTATATCAGATAAATACAAATGGACTTCAACATTGAATGCCACACAGTGCAGCCATATGGAAAGGCAAAGCGCTGTTTCCAAGCCTTATTTTAAGGCACCTGAATTATTACGAAACATTTTTTTCATTCATGTTAGAATAGAAATTCAATACCTATATAAATAAAAGAGCTGCAAAAATATTAGTGTACCCAAACAAATGAAAACATAAAAAATTATAATATGAGATATTTCTGTCCCTTGCTGTCCCTTATTTTCAAATTCCAATGGCCCACTTCAAATACTGAAGCAACATTGGTAAGAGCCAAGTAGAGCACTGGGAATGTAGCTCAGTGGTAGAGATCTTGCCTCACAAGCATGGAGCTATGAGTTCAATCCACCCAAAAGTCCAAGTACACAGCAGTAGTAGATATAATACAAAAACCCTCTCATCAAATTAGCATGTTTCAAATTTCACCCCGAAGATGATTCCGAAGCCCAATTCATAATACTTCAAATAGATGACACCTAATTTTAAATTTAAAAATGTGAGGTGGATGGCGGTGGCTCATGCCTTTAATCCCAGCACTCAGGAGGCAGAGGCAGACAGATCTCTATGAGTTCAAGGCCAGCCTGGTCTACAGAACACAAGTTCCAGGACAGCCAGGACTACACAGAGAAATCCTGTCTCAAAAAAAAA
>PVIU01026408.1:0-22064 GCA_004026605.1 Ondatra zibethicus | reverse complement strand
GGGGGGGCGAAGGGGAGAGAGGGAGGGTGAAGGGATGGACTAGGGAGAGCTTGGGGAGTGGGATGGTGGAGATGGAGGAAGGGTGGATATTGGATAAAGGAAAAAGATATCTACATTATGGGAGTCATTTTAGGATTGGCAAGAGACTTGGCTCTAGAGGGGACCCCAGGTGTCCACGGGGATGTCCCCAGCTAGGTACTTGGGCAGCAGAGGAGAGGGTGCCTGAACTAGCCTTGTCCCATAGTCACATTGACGAATATCTTGATCATCACCATAGAAATTTTGTCCAATGGATGGAGATAGAGACAGAGACCCACATCCACATCAGAGAAATGGACTGAGCTCCCCAGGTCCAGTTAAAGACCAGAAGGTGGGAGAAGATGAGCAAGGAAGTCAGGAACGCGAGGGGCTGGTCCATCAACTGAGACAGTGTGCCTGATCTAATGGGAGCTAACCAAATCCAGCTAGACCAGGACTGAATGAACATATGATCAAACCGGAATCTCTGAATGTGACTGCAAAAGGGGGCTGACTGAGAAGCCAATGATAATGGTACTGGGACCTATCTCTTCTGCATGTATTGGCTTTTTGGGAACCTAGTCCATATGGATGCACACTTTCCTAGGCAGGGATGGAGGTTGGAGGGCCTTGGACTTCCCCCACAGGACAGGGTACCCTGCCATCTTTTAAGGATGCAGGGGGAGGGAGGAGGCGTAGGGGGAACAGGGGAGCGGGAGGGGACTGGAAGAAGGGAAGGAAGTGTAAATTTTTGAATGAAAAATAAAAGAATATGAAAAAAAGAAAAAGAATACTACCCAGTGGTAAAAAAAAAATGACATCTTGAATTTTGCATGCAAATAGATGGAAATAGAAAACACTATCCTTGGTGAGATAACCCAAACCCAAAAAGACGATTATGGTATGTAATCACTCATTAGTTGTTTTCTTCTATATCTTCTGGGTTAGGGTATTCAAATCTTCTTGTTGTGTATCCGTTGGGTTCTGGTGGTACTATTTTGTTTTTAGGATGTTGGGAAATTTCTTGCATTGGAGACTTCCCTTCTCTTCCTTCAGCTCTTATGTCTACAAGAATTGGTCTCCATGGAACCTCAAGCTGGGGGCAGGCTTGATGGCTCTCTAGCAGACAAGCTCCCTGCTTGCTGCTAGGAATGCAGAAGGCACCTATGTATGGGGGGCTGTCCTTTCTCCCACATGGTGGTTTTAGGGAGTGGGGGTGTCCAGGGTCCCATGGCCACTGTTTTCTCACCTTTTATGTCCACCAAGTATTGGTCTCCACGGAGCTTGCAGGGAATGGTGCCCAGAGTCTCCCTTCTAAATTATTTGGTTTAGCTAGAGGTAATAACTGGTTGTAGTTAACACAAACTGAAGTATTTATGCAGAGCCCTTCCCTTTCCTCCTGTGTAAATTCAATCAAATATCTATTGCTAAATATCCTGTGTTATTCCCACCTAGGGTATGTGTTTTCATGACCAATATTACACCCTCAAGAAACTCATATCCACAGTGTATATTGTATGTTTTGATTGCAGGAATAATTAGAAGTAAGAATCCCGATTTGATGTTCTCCTCATAAAACCAGTCATGTGGGCTGAGATGACCGTCTAAATTTAGGAGTTTGGTTTTCTTTCTCCTGTTCATGCTTTAACTCCCTTTCCTGCAGAGACCTGATTATGGTCCCAGCATCTTCACTGCCTTCTCAGATACGGCACAACACATGTAATTAACCGTGGGACCTGGGGCTTATCCTACCTGACCATTATACTTTCTCACTTCATTCTGTTCTCACCAGTAATCCTGAACTGTACAAGATCCCAAATATTAGAACAGGAAAAATTTATTTTGAGGAGGTATCCAAGGAAACTGATCAGTTACAGCAAGATGACAACTGAGGTTTTATGTGGCTGTATTTCCTCTATTCCATTTAACTTGTCTCCATGGTAGCAAACAAAATACAAGTGTTTCTTAAGTCTTTATTGTGAAAATGTAAGGGCAATGAATAGTGAAATTAATATTACTCAGAAATTTAGTTTAAAAAGACTTTGCAAGTGATATTTTGGCTTCTAGTTTTTTGGCAAGTGACAAGTCACATGTCAGTTCCAACTCAATTGTTTTATATGAATTAAATATGTATAATATTTCATGTAGTACCTCAGTGAATTGATTTTTAACATTTATTATTTAAATTTTGTGGGGGCTATGTGTAATCCTTTCTATGGCACACCTGGGAATTACAGAGGAAAAAAATTGAGAGTCAGTATTCTATACTTTTAATTCTTGGAGCTAATAAAAAGAATGTCTTTGTTTTTAATTCTTGTGTTTGGAAAGAAGACAGATTTATAACATAAAAATTCCTCTGATTTCTGTTCAAAAACATCACATGGACTTCTATATTTTCACAATATAAAACTGTCCTACCATCTGGAGATCCCAGAATGAACAATTTGAGCAGACTTAACTCTCACTTCTGCTTCCAGTCATAGTTTATGTCATGACTTATATCACTGTGGGAGGAAAACTGCTATACTGTTGACAGTAATAAACTGCCACATCTTCAGGCTGCAGGCCGCTGATCTTAAGAGAAAACTGTGTGCCGGATCCACTGCCACTGAACCTTGATGGGACTCCATTTGCCAAGCTGCTTGCACCATAGATCAGGAGCTTGGGAGATTTCCCTGGTTTCTGCTGATACCATGCTAAATTACTGTAAATGTTTTGACTTGCCTGACATGTCATGGTGACAGTGTCTCCCAGAGACACAGACAAGGATGCTGGAGACTGGGTCATCTGGATGTCACATCTGGCACCTGAGGTTGAAAAATTGAAAACAAATTTCCACACAATTAATTACTTTAAGAGAACTTTCCATGAGAACAGGCCTGACCAACCATACTAATTTGTATACATTTCCAATGATGTCTTCCTTACCTGTAAGCCAGAGTAGCAGCAACCCCAGGAGACGAGTGGCTGGCCTCATGTCTGTGCTGTGATCTGTGTGAGGCTGACTCCAACACAGTGTGTGACCAGTTTATGAAGAAGTGCTCAGGACAGTGGGTTGTCCTCTGGTCATATGCAAATCAGCAATGGCTGGACACAGTCACAGGACTGCTCAGGGGATTCCTTATAGGCATGTGCTCCTCTTATGTCTCAGATCAGAGAGGCAGTCTATGTTTTTTGTAGGAAATATGTTCCTCTACATAGTGCTACAAGGGATAACACTACTCTATGAACTGCACTTTCCTTTGATGCCTGTTATGTATAATGTCAAATTTTCTTTTTGTGCTTCCCTCAATGGGAAGGACTGTCATATATGATATAATTCTAAAAAGTACATAAATCATTACACAGTCCTTTTATAGGTAGCTGTACATGTCATTGTAGCCAAGCAGCTATTTTTTTTCAATTTATTTGCAAGATTCTATTTAAATTAAAGCATTTCTCTCTTCCTTTCTGCCCTTCAAATCCTCCCATATACCCCACTTTTCTCTCCTTCAAGTCCAAGATCTATTTTTCTCATTACTTTATTATTTTATGTATATATCTACTTGGATATACACATATATCTCTAAATATAAGCTGTGAAATTCTTTTAATGATACTTGTATATTTATTTTCAGGGATAATCCTTTGGTCAAGGGTAATCAATTGATGTGCTCTTCCTTGGGGAGGAGTACCTCTCCTGCTTCCAGTGTGACTTTGTTATCTTTATTTTTTTCTAGAGATTTGAGGTCTCATGAGATTTCCCCTATCCAGTTTGGCATGTTCTTTGGTGTCTTTCCTCTTCAGCTCACATTTGGTTAAAAAATGTTGGTGAGACTTTTCATTTGTATCTGTTGATATTACTAGGAGGCAAAAAAAAAAACTCACACCAAAATTGTTTTCTTATGGCTCTTACAATAATTTAACCCCATTTTCAAAATGTTGTCTAAAACTTGGGTGTTGGCATGTTGTGTAGATGTATCCATTGGGACTGAACTTCACAACTCACAATGCGGTCCCTGCCTCACAATGATTACTAAAAGAGCAAGAGAATTCTACTAGAAAACATAATTTGTAAGGAATAAAATGATCTCATGTAACTAACAAATGTTTTCAGGTAAACAATCTATCTAACTTTACTTATTTATCATTGATTAGCTACATAAGAGCTACATCTCTCTAGAGAAGACAAGATCATGGAGTTTCTCCCTTTTCATCTGTGGATATGGATTTCCTTCCTAGATTCTGCTGTGATTATATCTACGCTCTATCTTCCTGTGAGACTTCAGATTATTGTATGTGACTTCATTCCCAGTGAGATACAAACTCTGTGGTAAGAGAAGCATGTAAGAAAGTGGAATTGGAAGCCACACATGGGTATTTAGAACCATAATGATACTCAGGGTATATAAACTAATTGGAAATAATGATATTTTGGTCTTAGTGTGAATTTACATGGGGGAATTAAATGATGGGGTTTTACATATTCAAATAACCAACCTGAATGAGATAGAGATCAGGCAGGATGAGAACGGCACACACTCAACACCCGAAAATCATAATGAAGGTGAAGACAGGTGAGTTGTTAGAAAGAACAGGTAGGTGGAGATATTAAGATATTGATTTACCTGACATTCAATGATTAATATGATCTTGAAGTATGTGGTAGTAGGTTTTTTGAGTGGTTCATTAAAGAGACTACAATAGACATAAATTGTATGAACTATGGCCTAATTCTGTCCATTAATATTGATGTATTTCATGTACTTACACCATATATGAATCTTTTCATTATGGAAAAATATACGCTCACAAACATAGTTTATCAATATGTTAATTTATTAAACAAATGACAGCAACTGCCTTGAAAAATACATTTGATATACAAATGTTTATTTTAATAATATACAATCCTGTATATTATTAAAAATTGTAATTATGTTTTTAAAATTTTTCTTTTATGTGACTGGAATGCCTGCATGTGCAGCACATGTGTGGTTGTACTTATAGATGAGTTTATCGGTTTTACCCCTATAAATGGTTTTATTTCAAGCCACCAGGTGGAAAGAGATATTGAACCTGAATCCTCTACAAGCTTAAGAAAAACTATGAACTGCTGAGCCACGTAAAATCCAGCCACTAAATATTTTAGTTTTTGGTGGGTTATAGCCACCCATACAATTTTATTTATAATTTCTCTACTTTCCATTAAGTTTCCTTTAGACTCACACCAACCATATACTGAGTTTCACATGCTCTGATACATTGCAGAGAAACATTTGATTCACCTGAATAGTGATTATATGGAGTACATTTGTTCTCTACAGACAGGCAGAAGTGAATTCATTGTTACTCAGGTTTCAGTTCAAGAAAGTTTCTGGTGGATGACAGTCTTCATGTGTTCTGCACCTGTGTCACATCTGGGGAAAACAACAGAATATTTTCTTATTCTCCAGAAAGTAAGCCTTCTCTTGCAACACTTTGGTTTTACTGTTGGTATGACAATGTCTGGACTTTTCAGCTGGATATCACTATTTCACTTCCTTCATTAAGAATTATTCTCAAAACAATCTACAGTTATTATTAACACATCATATGTCAGTTTCTTATCAGCCTAAATCACTTATTCTTTACAGTACTTTGGAAGCCCATTTTTCCAACATACTCCATTATCTTAAATCAAATAGCACTACATTACAACTAAAATCTTTTTCATGGAGTGTTCATTAAATCTTCATAGTATCTACAAAGTGCTATCCATAGAACAGTATGAAATGATACGATTACTCACCAAAAAAAAAAAACATTTTCAAAAAAAGGGATGGCCTAATTTTAATATTGTAGGATAGTGCCCTTGAAAGTGGTATATGGACTGACTTTTGATGAACACAAGGAAACTACACATTAAGGCACTGCACATTTGGAGTAGAAGCAGTACAGGTCTTCAGATCTTTTCCACGACTATTAAAAGAGGCTTTGAGATATGAAGTTCACACTAACATTGGCTTACATCCAGTTTCTTTTTGGTCTCAAATATAGAATTGGTATGGTCTAGTATCTCAATAAGTGGTTTTTATACATTCATTACCATTACCAATATTCAAGATTAAATAAAAGGAAAAAAATCTACTTTTCTATTGTCAATGTAATATTGCTCGTTGCTGTTTTTTTCACTTACTAAAGCGATTCTGATATCAGATTGGAGATGTCGATGTCAGATTTATTAGGTAAAATGTTTCCTCTCAGACTTACTCTTCTGATTTTTTCCTTTGGCCATTTTGTTTTCAACTTTGGAAACTCTTTAGGATGTTAGCCAATACCCTCCATTCAGGTTATAAGGATATGCAACCCAGCATCTGCATCAGTTCTCTGAACTACAATGGGTAAATAGAAAAGGAAACAGGTTGAGATGAATATTTCAAACCAAGAATGAACATTGTTCACAACCAGATTCCTAGGACAAGTTGGCTTCATATGTTCCACAAGGAATTGTTATTCCCTAGAGTGTTCAATGACTAACTGTGGATATCTCTCACAAAAGTGGACAAAGTCCAAGGAACTCCTAGAACTCATAAATATCTTCAGTAATGTAGCAGGGTACAAGATTAACTCAAAAAAATCAATAGCCCTTTTTATGGAGATGATAAATGAGCTGAGAAAGAAATGAGAGGAATGTCACCCATCACAAAAGCCACAAATAACATAAAATATCTTGGAGTAACTCTAACCAAACAAGTGGAATACTTGTATGACAAGAACATTAAATCTTTGAAGAAAGATATTGAATAAGACACCAGAAAATGGAAAGTTCTCTCATGCTTTTGGGCAGGTAGAATTAACATAGCAAAAATGACAATCTTACAAAAGCAATCTACGGTTTCAATGCAATGTCCATCAAATCCCTGGAATAATCTTCACAGACCTAGAAAGAAAAATACTTAACATCATATGGAAAAGCAAAAAACCCAGGATAGACAAAAGAATCCTGTACAATAAAGGAACTTCTGGAGGCACCACATTCCCTGATGTCAAATTCTACTGCTCTATTGAAAACAGCCTGGTATTTGGAAAAAAATAAAAAGGAGGGATAATGGAAACTAATTGAAGACCCGGATATCAATCCACACACATATGAAAACTTGATTTTTCACAAAGAAGCAAAAAATATAAAATGGAAAAAAGAAAGTATTTTCAGAAAATGATACTGGTGTAACTGAATATCAACATGTGAAAGAATGAAAATAGGTATGTATCTATCACCATGCACAAAACTCAAGTCCAGATGGATCAAAGACCTCAAAACCAGTTGGGAGATCATGTGATGTTACCTACACTGTTAGAAAAACAGCTGGTTTGTGCTAAAATTATCAAAATAATGTTTTATCTATGACTGTACCATAGACTCTTCTTTTTTATTGTAGAACGCATAGACTCTTCTTCAATGAATTCTATAATACAATCAAAAGTGTACATGGTCACTGAGCACTTGAAGTTTAACAAATGCAACTGAAGATTTTAATTTCTAATTTAATCAAAATTCATATTGTCATGTGTGGCTAGTATTAACCTTTTGGAACAACATTAATTTACCATATGTATTTATTACCTTCATCAAGGCAGTCAGGCTTGTAACTGTGACATAGGGTCTATTGCATGTTCACTGCTATTATAATGATCAGACTTCAAGCTCCATCTCATTTATACCCAAAATTATTGAAATGAGAGAGAACATGTTCCATTTTGTGGAAAATTGAAAAGTTTTTAGGCCCACTTGACTTGTTCACTAACTGCACTACTTATAAGTAGGTTTTTCTGCCAGTCACCTTTTCCCTTACATTAGTCTCTTTTGTGATGGGAAATCTTGCAAAAAGGATGGTTTCTCAGTTTTAGCCAAGTTGAAGGTTTTTCTTTCTAGAAGGGGGAGTCTCAAAATCTGAATCCCACCTAAGAAATTTGCATTGTATTAATATAAATTACATAGCAGACCTTTGATTTTATCTGTATTCCATTAGTATTAATGTTAATGTTTGCATATTCTTCTGCATTACAATATTTTACAGCTTATTTTCATATTTCTCCTTCTGCCCCATTTAATAACAGAAGTGTGAATGTTTTTGTCATATTTATATATTTTTCAAGCCTTCTTTTGTTTAGAATTATGAATTCATCCCATTTTTATGAAAGATGAAAATTTGAGAAACTCGTTATAAATTACTGACTGTTCCACTTGAAAATGTGAGTTTCATTCCAAGAACACGTCAGAACATTCAAAGAACAGTAGCAAGTGACTGTAATCCCAGTTCATGGAGAGACAGACACAGGCCAATATAGAGGGCTCCCTAGTAAGTCTTGCCTTGCTCAGCAAGCTCCAGGCAAATGAAAGACCCTGTTTCCAAAAAGATGTTAAAACAAAAGTAAGGTAAATTTTTCTGAGGACCATTATTCAGGGTTTATCTCTGACGTTATATTTGTATGCAGAGCCACATATTAGCACCCCCATATTCACAAGATTCCTCCCCATAAGATACAGAGGACAAGAAGATATTCTTAGTGTTTTCAGCCTTTTAAATATTTTAGGACTTTCTTTTTGCACATGATACATATTGTGTCTTAGAGAATATTGTATGTGCTCTCGAGAAAAACTGCAACTTGCTCTTGGAGTTGGACTGTTTTGTGACATTTGTGTGAAGGAGAACCAAATCTTTTGTGACAGCTGTTAGATCTAAATGGTTTGTAATGTTAAAGAATGAATGATGTCCCATTTTCCATTACTATTCAATTCTATGCACTTCTAAGTAAAATACTGAAATTCTCTAATGCTATAATATTGCTGTATATGTCTCTGTTTTGTTGGAGGAAGGCACCGCTTGTTGGTTCCTGGCCACAAGCCCAAAATAATCACATAGAAACTGTAATAATTAAATCACTGCTTGACCCATTAGCTCTAGCTTTTTATTGGCTAACACGTATTAATTTAATCCATTTCTATTAATTTGTATATCACCATGAGGTCGTGGACTACCAGAAAAGTATCAGCACATCTATCTCTGGTGGCAGCTCCATGACATCTCTCTGACTGTGCCCTTCTTTCTCTCAGCAATCTGTTTAGTTTTTCCTGCCTACCTCTGTTCCCCTATTGCTCTTCTATAGGTCCAAAACAGTTTCTTTATTTGATAACCAAAAAAAATCAACACATAGACAGAAGGACCTCCCACACCATTTCCACTTTTCTGTTTAAACAAAGAGGAAGCCTTTAAATTTAACATAGTGAAATTACATAAAATAGGTATCTAGCAAGAATTATAGTTATAATATTAATATCTACTCTATCTTTTATCATAACTAAGGAAAACTATAAATATAACTATAAATTATTCAAATCCATCAAAGAACACAGAAGGATACAATATTACCTAAGTAAAAAGGAATTGCACTGTAAGCAACCACCAAAACTCCAGAACTGACAGAAACATCTCACTGCCTGAACAGTTACCCACAGTCCCTCTGTACTGTTGGAACATATATCTTCAGCCTACTGGCTCATAGTATCCAGCAGACTCTTCATGAAGCAGGAATTTCAAAGACAGTTCTGGAGATATTGGCAGTTTGTCAGTCACTTTCTTCTGTGTCTTGAAGAATGTCCAGCACACTCTTTCATGAAGCAGGAACCCTGAAGGATGGTCTCACCTTTAGCCAAGTTCAGCAGTCATTTCTCTGTGGGTCCTGCATGTCCAATTCATCAAGCAGTCCAGGCAAGAGAAGTTTCTTGCCCAAATGACTAAGCAGCTTCATAAGGAGCCTCTTCAATGCCCATCTTCTTCTTGAAGTACCTTGTACTGACAGGAGCAGATGTGTCTCATTGTTATGAAAATTCCTAAATTATTAAAACATTTTAAATGCCAAATTCTGAGGTCTCTGAAAGATTTAAAGAATACCTATCCATCTGAATACATCTCTGTTCATCTAGAAAGTCAAACTAACATGACTACAAGCTTGACTATTATCTATTAACTTACATTTCTTAATTATATATTATATTTTCAAATGAGTATACAAACACAATACCTTAATCAATAGCAGAAATATACATATAACAAAATAGACCCTAAATATATATCAATAAACCAAGATCCATACCAATGTAAATCTCTATAGCATATACCCCTTTAAATATAAACAAACATTTATATACAACATTTGGGAATATGGGCCTAGTTTTATCCAAACTGCTTCCTGGTGTTTGGGGCTGCTCTTAATCAGGTCTTTCTTTGTGTATCCTGTGTGTTAGGTTCATCTCAGACAGCAGTTGGGTGAAGTAATTTTTTAGGGGTGTTTATGGCAACCTTCGGGGATCTTGTTCTATCAAACTACATGAGTCTGGAAGCAATCCACAGGTTCTCATCATCCTCTGTGGAAACAAGAGAAGAACCTCTTTTCCAAAGCAACATATTCTTAGACCCAAGCCATGATACCTTCATAATATATATTCTGGTATAGCTTAGCAGACCACACAAGGAACTGTCTCTCTGTACTTAGCTCCTTCAGAGTCAAAAAATTCAAAGATAGCACAATAATATACATAATCCAGACACTCTATGAATTTTCTATTTTTACATGCATTTTTTCTTTACTCCTTTTAATCTATGACTATCTGTACTCTTCTCTTTAAAGACTTTACCCTTTTTAATGCATTAATTTATGTTATTCTCTCTTCCAAGCCTACGTACACTTATCCAACACTATGAATCATCTGGATTTGTCTTTATTGCATATCTGTAATTTTTCTTGTCCAGGAGTGCTTTTTAAAATGCTAAGCATTTCTTAAATCTTAAGCTGTGCCATTACTATGGCAAATACGGCAATTCCTGCTTACCCACCCAGTCCAGCAAGGTGGAGCCTCTCTCACCTCTGAGCCATGCATACCACCTCACTGCCATGCACACAGCCACTCCACATTGCCACCAAGCAAGCCTCAGCACTCTGCTCACAATTCCCATCTAAGTGCTTGACCTCCCAAATGTGTCAGAGTTTGTGCTAGCAGCACGGTACATTGCCAGAAAGCTGACATTTTAAAACCACATGTCTGCTACCTCTGGATCAGTAAGACCTCTCTTAAAGGAGCTGCAGCACACTGCCAGCAAACAACAAGAAGCTGTGTTAAAGTCTGTATTTTTGTGTCTAGAATTACTTTTCAAGTCCTCTCAGGTTTTAAGTGGATTTTAGTCAACCACGTTGGCATGCCAATTTGTAGGAGGAGGGTGCTGCTTGTTGGTTCCCAGCCACTAAGCCTGAAATAATCACATAGAAACTGTCTTAACTAAATCACTGCTTGGCCCATAGATCTAGCTTCTTATTGGCTAACTCTTACATATTAATTTAACCCATTTCTATTAATCTTTATATCACCACAAGGTCATGGCCTACCAACAAAGTTTCAGCACATCTATCTCCAGCAGTGGCTACATGGCATCTCTCTGTCTCCATCCTTCTTTCTCCCAGCATTCTGTTTAATTTTCCCCACATAGCTCTGTTCCACTATAGCTCTGCTATAGGTCCAAAGCAGTTTCTTTATTCATTAACCAATAAAAGCAACACATAGACAGAAGGACCTCCCACAACACTGCTTAGTTACCCTAGTGCTTATTCCACATACTTTAGAGTTCTGACATTTGAATCTGAGATCCTCACAATTCTTCTACTTTCCAGGTAACTAACTTTGTTTGGAGCAGTTAATTCTTGTTGAATAGGGTCTCTTGTCAGTTATTGACCTTCTCTGCTTTCTTTTCCTCTTTTGTTTTTAACAGGGTTTCAATGTCCAGTTGACCTCAAAAGCTCAAAAGACTCAGCGCTCCAAAGGCCTCTCTTCTACTCCATCTTTGGTCATTGTTGTTTCTGTAATCTTTACACTGGATTGCTCTTTGGATACCTGCCACCAGAGATTTCTTCTTCTTCACTGGTCTGTCATTGTAAGTTGTAATAAATCTTGTTTTCTGTTCTAGCTAATTAGTCTCAGCCATTTTCAAAGTTTTTGTTGTTTTTCCCCCATGACTCAGGTCACAATTTCTGCTATAGTCTGGAATCTGCATCATTTACTCTTGAGTTTCTTGTCTCCACTGTGTGTTGTGTTTGAAAAGGAAATGATTTCACTTGGACTATTTTTTTAATCTCTTTTCACTTTTACATTTTCTTTTTCCCCACAAAGGTATTAGTATTATTTACATAACCTTATCATTTTTAAGGCACTCCTCTTTTTATCATTTACATAATTTCTGTTTATCTATTCTTAGTTCTCAGTGTCAAAAATGTCTAACCTTCTCCCTTCTATATTGTTTGGATCAGTTATAAGTAATAACTGTTAATAGTTAACACACTGTTCAATATCTATGCAGAGCCTTTCCCTTTCCTCCTGTCTAAGTGTAATAAAGTAACTATTGACAAATATTATGCATTCTTCCCACATTGGGAACCCTCTTTGATGACCACCATTGCACTCTCAAGAAACTTATACCCACACTGTATGTTAATGGTTTTTGATTGCAGAAATAACCAGAAGTGAGAACTCTATTGTGATGTCTTCCACGTAGAAATATCCTTGTAGGCTAAAATGAATGTTAAAGTGTGAAAAGGTTCCTGTTGCTGCTCCTGCAGAGACCTGGTTAAGGTTTGAGCATCCATACCAGTAGGCTCACAACTGCCTAGTACTTCAATTCCCGGGAACATGACATCTTCTGTCTCCTTCAGGCATTGGGTACACATAGTAACAAGATGAGTCACACATGCATATGGTTCTTAAAAAGAATTTAAAAAATTAAAATGGTATCAGTTCTAAAAAGTACAATTTTTTTTAAAAAATGTGTTATAAGATTTTTGTGCTTTGTAGAATAATATAATTTTGTAAAATCAATTAATATAAAGTTATAAACATGTTTGATTTTGATTAGATTAATTTAAAATATCTAAGATTCACTTTATAATCTAACACATCAAGGCTATGTGTACTCATGGACCTCAGAGTACAGGTAGGTGGGGAAATGCATTAAAAGCTTTTGATATAAAGTTTCTTTAAGTTTTAAATCTATTTTGAAAGTTATTTCCATATTCCTACATAGTAAAACAAATTTCTCTTTTTTGACTGTAACATAATTCATATGGTGAGCTAAGTGAGAAAATGACCCGGCAGCAAAATGTGTTGGCAGCAAACTGGTTATTGAAAGAAAAGGGTTAAAAAACAGCATGAGAATATTTAACATCTATCTCCATCTGGGCAAGAGATGTGTCTGAAGGAGTTATGACAACTTAAAAGTATCAAGCAAGAAGAAGGACCTCACAGATGAGGGACACTTAACAAAGGATAATGTTTAGAAGACAAGATATAAGCAAAAATTGAAGAATCCCAGTCAAGGTTAGTTTTTATTACAACTAACCTTTCATTGAACCACAATTGCCATGTCTCTGCAAAATGACTGATAATTGTCCTTACTATATGTAATTTCTCCCTTCTCTAACTGGGAATAGGTATTCATTCTTTTCTTCCCCCAGCATTGTGTTCATGGGGAAATTCCAAATCCTTGAGACCCATTACTAAAGAATGTGATTGCAACATTTTGAAGACTTTCCTTCCAAGGAAACTACACAGAATCTGCTGAGGCCCTAATAGCTGAATCTATAGGGGCACTTTCACCAGTTCTCAAACCTCAGCATTTGTTTCTCCTCTGATTTCTTTCTTACAGATATAAAATCTTCTCTTTCTATGTTTATATTTTCCTTCACATTTATTCTTCTTTTGTCTTATAAAATTTCTAATTAAAATTACAATTATTTGCATGCATCAAAAGGTGCCTTGTTTATTCTTTTATTTAGATGCTCTTGATTTTGATTACTTACCTCTTCAAGTTTCCATGGTCACTCAGACATCCATATCACAGATTGTGACCTTTCTGTTGACCTTTGTTTGAACTCTGTTGATCTTCTGTTTTGCTTTGCCAACCACAGATGTGCTGATATTCTCTTATTCCCGGTAATTTGAGCCTTTTATTTTGCCTGGTCAGCTCCAGTTCCAGCTGTTCTATCTGTCTGTCTGTCCGTCTGTCTGTCTGTCTATCCTTTATTTATTTTAATCCATTTCAGGAGTGTGATACCACCATGGCAAAAATCAGAGGTACTCTCTTACCAAATGGAGGAAAACAGGATGTTTAGTCTCTTCTCACATTTATGCCCACTCTCCTCCCCACTATCTGCGAACACTATCACTTAGCATTGTGAATCTTAGTTGTTGTGCTTGCCTTCATTAATTCAAGTTCTGGTGAACAAGACATACTTTCACATGTATGCTTACTGTTTCAGGCTTCTCTTTTATATCACATCTACATCTTAGGATTCTAAAAATTCCTATTTTCAAACCATGGTATGACTGACACTGTGAAAATACTCTTAACACGTAGTTTTGACTTTTGATGTACGTTTACCACATTATTCTATGTAGCATAAGAACAAAAGTGAATAGTGCCAACCACAGGCCACTTCCTTGAGGATGGAAAAATTCCTGCCTATTCCTTTCTTTTCCTTCTATACTGGAGAAGGAAATGTATTAAAAGAAGGTGGGAAGAGAAGGAGACAGAAACTATTTTAAAAATATCAAATGCTGTCTGCTGCAGGCATACTGACAACTTACTAACCAGAAAGCAAAAAGAATTACAGTAAAGAAATAAGAACTTTAAAAAATATATTTGGGGGACACAGTTTAGCCTCCGACTCTATTATGTGACTACAATTGTTGATATGAATCATCCAATCATGTTGGGAATACAGAGGTTGAAAATGGTCTTAACATTCAGGGCTGACTTTTCCCCACTCCCTGTTTTCATTTCATTCCTTTCAATTCTACCTATACCAAAAATATCAGAGCAGATGGTTGGTACTTAAGGTGGAGAATAGTGCCCCAGAGTCACCCCCTTCTAACATCTCAACTTTAGACTGAGTTTTTCAACTTTTTTTTTTTTTTTTGCTTTTTTTGCTTGTTTCTTTGTTTTCACACAAAGTTAGAGAATTTCTCCAGATAAGGAACTCATGCTGTAGCTGGACCTCACCAATATGGGAAAATATTTCTTCAGGACAGTATCACTGGGCCAACAGTAATAAAACCCCACATCTTCAGCCTCTTCTCTAAACATCTGGACTATAAAGTCTGTCCCTGAACTACTGTCACTGAAACTGTCATGAACTTCATAAAATCATTAGGAAACCATGTGGATCAGGAGATAAGCATCATTTGGGTGTATGCCCAAGAGTGGTATTGCTACATCTTGAAGTAAAGTGTATCCTAAGTTTGTAATAAAATAGATACAGATCATTCTTTCTATAGCAGGGGGAAATTAGACTCTACTGTGGGGACTGCATCCCTGTGAATAGATACATTCATGATCTACAAGCCCAGGCTTGCTTAGATAGTACCACAAAGTTTACATTTCTGCTGGTGTATGCTTTGCTCAGCCCTTGGGAAGAGAAAGGGAAGTCTGCTTGTCTTCCTCCAGACTCTTTTAGAGAAGGACCTAAAATCTGATTCAGTAGTATTAATGCTCAGGATTTTTCTTAACAATATTGGGGATTTAAGTTAGTTGAAGAAGAGACTTTGAGTGATATTTTAGAAAATTAAATTCTATGACAACCCTCTGTTGGTCATCTGATGTAACCAAGAGTAAGTGGAACATAACTTTGTACTTTATAGTTAAACCTAATGGCATTCTCTAAGACAGGATGAAATGAAAGAAATCTTTTTCCTAATAATATAAATACAAAAATTCCCTGTAAAAATTTACACAATGTATTACTAAGAAACATATTATTGCCCATCCTCATTGTGTGTGTATGCCAAATCAGTCAAAGTAATTAAGAATTTCTCATAATGAGGCCATCAGCATGGCTCAGGTGGTAAAGGCACAGAATCAACAACTAATTCTCACGACTCACAACACCAACGAAAACAATTTGTCCTCCGTGAACCTTTGTACCATGGTAGGAATGTTCACATAGCATGGTAACACACAATAAAGAAATAAAATTTTCTGATGGCAGTAAATGAAGGACAGCAGACTTTAGTTCGCAAACATATGAAAAGACGTTTACTCACCAATAACAGTACTGTTGAGGACACAACTGCACACAATCACCATTATCTTATTGCTCTCCTTTCGGAGGGATATAGAAGAAATGGCACATATATGTCCAATCTCCTAAACTTCTTCAATAAATGGGTCAATTATAAACAACAATAACAAAACACTTGGAGTAGAAATACGGGCAGGATAAATGTCTGTCAATGGGACTTGAACAGTGCAACTATAAGTCCTACTTTGACCTTGTAACCTATGTAAATGATCCTTAGCTACTTTGTTTTAAATATAGTGTCAGAAGAGTAGACCTGGTGCCAACTATATTCTCTGAGTTTATTGTGTCTCCCTCTGTTGGTCACCTGATGTAATGTTGATGGTGATAGACATCTTTATGCTTCTTCTGGTTAAGGAGTGTGAACAATAATGTAGTTCTTTGATAAAGTGGCAGCTGTCAGAAAACATACCATCTCAGATTCTTTTGTTGTGGTTCAGTGTTATAAGGAAGTCCTTTCTGTTTCTCAAAGTATATGCTAATAAGACTTTGATTTTCTGAGCTTTCCATAAAACATTTCATCATGAGCTTTCCATAAAACATTCCATCATGTTACTATATAACTTACATTTAAGAAATTAATAAAAAGCTTCAAGTAGTCACATACTTTATACTTACATCTTCTAGACGGTAGGACATAATGTAAAATCCATGGACATGTTCTATTGGAGAAGAATTTGAAGGGTCTGAATGCCAATGTCTCTATCTTCTTACAAATTAACAAAAAAAACCACCCCAACCAAATAGTGTATCTTTCATGTATTACCTCTGACCACTGTGAATTAGAGTGCTGAGGCAGTGCTTCTTAACAGCACATAATATTAAGAAATATTCCTCATCTCTTAAATCAGGAGATGACAATTCAGCAGGTTTACGTTTTCAATAAGTGGCATTTCACTTGCCCCATTAACCAAGCAAGAGCAAATTTGTTAAGTAAGGTTAATGTCTTGGTCATGTTTGGATTTTTTGAAATTTGTGAGTTGAGAGTCACAATGGCAACTGTTATGAATTTAGGTCGAGACTAAGACCTTCTTATAAACCATAAACCAATAAATAGCTCTTCATTGTGACAAAATAGTAGCTTACAGATCTCTGTCCTATTATGCGTGTTTGTGAACTTTACTTATGAATGTACTATCAGTGCCAAAACTGGGGATTTTTAGACTTGCCCAATTTGACAGTTTGATTGGACTGAACAGATGCTGCTTTTAAGGTGAAAGTGGTAGTTTTGGCATTGGAACATAGCAGATACAACGAGCATCTCAATTCACAAGGAGAAATTATCAGTAAAAATTTCTAAGTGTATACAATAAAATCTTGCTTAGTGTACAGAAGAATTTTCTCAACAAATATTTCTCTGAATAAGCATTGGATCGTTGAAATTTTAAGCCTTTCCAGGACATTTCTGACTGGGGCTTAATGATGTACTCTCATTCAAACATATAGAGAAAAGACGTTGTGTGAATAGAAGATTTTGCCTTTTCCAAAAACATCAAGTTATATTTGATCCTATGTGGCATTAAAATCATAGATTTAGACAGCTAATTGCTCCCTGTTGTAGTGATTTTCTGATTACACAACCAGCAGTACCATCAGCGTTGCAGGGAGCAACAACCCATCATTCTTGTTCTCAAGTTCTCAATTGGCACCTGGTTGTAAATGGGGAAAGCTGACATCACCCAAAATCAACAATACAAATTGAAAAGAATCAGAAACATGCATGCATCTGTGTGTGTGTTTGTGTGTTTCTTTGGTTCTGCCTCTCTGTGCCAAAAAACACTTGAACACATGAACATATGAAACAGCTCTTAATCAGTAAAGCCAGGACCAGGACACAGGCTGAAAGAAATACCCTTTCCTCTACATACCCCATTATGAATATTCATAATACTCTTCACTAGGTTAATAAAAAGTGATTCTGGATTCTGCATCAATGGACATAGGGAAATATAAAGGATAATTTGTGAATTTCAAGCTTTGTGTTCACTAAATTGATTTTGAATCAGGTAGTTGCAGAATTCTGCTCATGAGAATCTTAAACCTTAAAGCAATTTTATCTAATAACTCATAATTCATAGTTGATTCACCTTACATTTGTCTAATTTGCTTTGTCCACTTGATGACTCATAAGAGAACCTAAATAGTTAACACAATTGTATACAATTACACTCCTTTGATAGTGTGCTGTTGTTTCTGTAATTTTAGAAACAATCAGCTTTGCAATCAGCTTTCATCACAGAGAGGAAGTGCATGGGCCTTTGTGGAAATTAAAGTCATAGTCACAAGCATGCATCTCCTTGGAACCAAAATGCTTCAAAAAGTGATGCGAACAATGATTTCAACAGAGTCTCTTAGTGAATGGGTACTGAGATAAATATTAAGACATATTTATTTTTGATTTTTTCATGACAGGGTTTTCTCTTTGTAGCAGCCCTGGCTGTCCTAGAACTAGTCTTTTATACCTTGCTGGCTTGGAACTCACAGAGATCCATGTGTCTGCCTCCCAAGTGCTGGGATTAAAGGTGTGTGCAACCACTGCCTGGATAATACATACTTATATAAACGTTTTAAATCCTACACATTTCTCAATTCTTTGTCAGTTTAACCCTTGAAGTTGTGTGCCTTCAAAGACAGAGATTAAATAGTTGAGAACATTTGCATTCACAATGGGAAACAGGTGCATCAATCTAGTCATTTTATTGATTTTAACTAGCTTCCCATTTGAATTTTGGTTTTGGTTATAGCATCTGATTTTTGGGAGACCCAGAATTTCTGCCCTCTGTGGGCTAAGACACCTTTAGTATAACAAAATACTTTAAGATATAGATTTTTCATGAAAATTATTATAGAACACTCCTTTAGAATATAAATGTTTAGAATATCTTGTTGGACTATATCATATACTCATTATAATCATATGGAAATGGTGGAATCACCATCCTTTCTTTATATTACATTTTTAAACAATCTTTTCTCATTTTACATACTTATTCCAGTTCTCACACCCTCCACTCCTTCCACTCTCTCACTTTCCTCCCACCCCAACCAAGCTCCCCATCACCATCCATTCTTAAGTGTCTTTGTTGTTTATGGATTTATAGAAGGTATTAAGATAGATAGTAAGAAAGAAAAGAAAGTTGAATTTTACTCAGAAACTCTGAAAAGCTAGTAGGCTTTCTATGGAAAGCTCTGCAGAAGACTGCACCTAGTCTGAAAAGAAAAAAAAATGGCCTTGTCCCATTAGGGAGTTGTCTCTCCTTCTGTGTCACCTTTGCTTATCTCTATGATTTTTATCAGTCATCTAGGAACAAGGGAGCATGTCTCAACTTTAGTATTTGAACTGAAGAAATATTGATAGTCATGCCATTTCCTTAAGTGTCTTTCAGCCAGTTTAGATTCCTCTGTTGAGAGTTCTATGTTTTGGTCTGTACTCCATTTTTTATTGGATTATTTGTTCTTTTGATGACCAATATCTTGAGTTTTTGTATATTTTGGAGATCAGACCTCTGTCTGATGTGGGGTTAGTGAATATCTTTTCCCATTCTGTAGGCTGTCATTTTCTTTTGTTGACCATGCCCTTTGATTTAAGAAGCCTTTCAGTTTCAGGAGGTCTCATTTATTAATCATTTCTCTCATTGTCTGTGCTCCTAGGGTTGTATTTAGAAAGTGGTCTCCTGCTCCAAAGCACTCTAGTGTACATGCCAGTTTCTCTTCTATAAAGTTCAGTGTGGCAGTCTTTATGTTGTGGTCTTTGATCCATTTTTACTTGAGTATTGTACATGGTGATAGATATTGATTCATTTTCATTCTTCTATATGTTGATATCTAGTTATGCCAGCACCATTTGTTAAATATGTTTTCTTTTTTCCATTTGATATTTTTTGGTTCTTTGTCAAAAATCAGGTATTTGAAGGTGTGTGGATTAATACTCGGGTCTTCTATTAGGTTCCATTAGTTCTTCTGTCTGTACTTATGCCAATACCATGCTGTTTTCAGTACTGTAGCTCTGTAGTAGAGTTTAAAGTCAGGTATTGTGATGCCTCCAGAAGTTCTTCTATTGTACAGGATTATTTTGGCTGTCCTGGATCTTTTGCTTTTCCATTCAAAGTTGAGTACTGTTCTTTTGAGGTCTGTGAATAATTCTGCTGAGCATTGCATTGAATCTGTAGATTTATTTTGGTAAGATTGCCATTTTTACTATGTTAATTCTACCAATCCAAGAGTGTGGGAGATCATTTCCACTTTCTGGTGTCTTCTTCAATTTCTTTCTTCAAAGCTTTAAAGTTCTTTCCATGCAAGTCTCCCACTTGTTTGGTTAGAGTTACTCCAAGATATTTTATGTTATTTGTGGATATTGTGATGGGTGATATAACTCTGATTTCTTTCTCAGCCCATTTATCATCTGCATAAAGAGGGCTATTGGATTTTTTGGAGTTAATATTGTACCATGATACATTACTGAAGATATTTATGAGTTGTAGGAGTTCCTTGGACTTTTCCCATTTCTGTGAGAGTTATCTGAATAATTTAATATCCACAGTTAGTCATTGGACACTCTAGGGAATAACAATTTCTTGTGGAACATACAAATCCAACTTGTCCTAGGAATCTGGTTGTGAAAAATATTCATTCTTGGTTTGAAATATTCATCTCAACCTTTTTCCTTTTCTATTTACACATTGTAGTTCAGAGAACTGATGCAGATGCTGGGTTGCATATCCTTATAGCCTGAATGGAGGGTGTTGGCTAACATCCTAAAGAGTTTCCAAAGGTGAAAACAAAAAGGCCATAGGAAGAAATCAGAAGAGTAAGTCTGAGAGGAAACCTTATACCTAATAAATTTGATATTGACTTCTGTAATCTGATCTCAGAATCATTAATAAGTGAAAAGGACAGCAAGGAGCCATATTACATTGACTGTAGAAAAGTCTATTTTTTTCCATTTTAATCTTGCATATTGGTAATGGCATGAATGCATGAAAACCACTTATTGAGTTACCAGACCACAGCAATCCTATATTTGAGATAAAAAAGAAACTGGATGTAAGCCAATGTTAGTTTGAACTTCCTATCTCAAAACCTCTTTTAATAGTTGTGGAAAAGATCTGGAGACTTGTACTTCCTCCACTCTAAATGTGCAGTGCCTTTATGTGTAGTTTCCTTGTGTTCATAAGGAGTCATCCCATATACCACTCTCAAGGGCACTAGCCCACAATATTAAAATTAGGCCATACCTTTGCTTGAAAATGTTTTTTTTTTTGTGAATAGTCTTATCATTTCATACTGTTCTATGGATAGCACTTTGTAGATCTTAGGAGGATTTAATGAACACTCCATGAAAAGGATTTTAGTTACAATGTTGTGTTATTTGATTTAAGATAATGGAGTGTGCTGGTAAATGGGCCTCCAAAGTACTGTAAAGGACAAGTGATTAGGCTGACAAGAAACTGCCATATGTTGTGTTAATAACAACTGTAGAATAATTCTTAATGAAGGAAGTGAAATAGTGATAGCCAACTGAAAATTTCAGACATTACCAGTCGAACAGTAAAACCAATGTGTTGCAAGTGAAGTCTTACTTTCTAGAGATTAAGAAAATATTCTGCTGATTTCCCCAGGTGTGAGGCAGGTGCAGAACACAAGAAGACTGTTTCTACCTGTAGTGAATTTCTTGATCTGGAACCTGGGTAACAATGAATTCACTTTTTCATGTCTGTAGAGAACAAATGTACCCCATATAATTACTGTCCTTGTGAATGTTCTATGTCTCTGTAAGCATTAGAGAATGTGAAAGTTAGTATGTCGTTGATGTGAGTAATAAAGACAGTTAATTGAAAGTGGAGAAATTATAAATGGAATTGTATGGGTTGCCATAACCAATCAAAAATTTAAATATTTCGTGGTTG